>JAENRT010000125.1:13727-47472 GCA_032173475.1 Amanita phalloides
TAGACCAGGGCAATTTAATGTGCTTAGGGGCTGGTGAGGCTGGTCCCAAGATGTGTACCATGTAACGTGTGATAAGTCCAGCACTGGTATGCTGTGCACAGTGGTCCCTATAATCTGGGGTAGGATCTTTGGTTTGTGGTAACCAGGAATGGATGAGACTTTTATAGATGTCTCAAAGAACTATAGTGTGACAGTTATTTGGTCTGACAACCAATGACACTTTATAGTCTGTGGAAGACTAACCCTGTGACAGAGTTATGAGTCAAGCCAAATATCAATGCAGTTTTTAGGGCAAATTCTGCAACCCATAATGTTCCCTTAACCCTGGGATCTGGGTGTGTGCGTTGAAACAACAATAGTGAGGCTGATGTGGAATAGTGTTCAGCCAAAGGGGCTCGGTGGTCTGTGTCTACTCTCGGAAGGTGCTCGTCTACCCTCAGAGGGTGCACCAAGTCTTGGAGGGCACCGACATTGAAGGAGGAGCTGAATGAAATGAAACTAAAGGAGTGGCAGGGTGGTATTCCCTCCCACCTACAAACATGCAATCCCTATATATACTACTGACCATGAGGCGCCCATGTGGCAGTTGCTCGGTGCTGTGCGGATGCAAAACAGCTCCGCTTGGCTGTCAGTCCCAACACAGCCAGAACTGGCTTGTTACACCTCTAAACTCTGACCTCCATTCAGATGTGGCATGCTGGAACAGGGTGGCCATGAAGAGAGGGAGAGGTGGGTGGGTCCGTTCTGGCCAGGATGAAAGTCTTGAGCATGTGGCAGGCATCAGTTGGTTGGCACAGGAAAGGAGGGGCAGGGTGTGATTAATGGTGATGGGTATCTTTTTGTATGTTCAACCAAGAGTATGTACGTGTCTGTGGAGGCCTTTATTGACAGGTGCTGGCATGGCTAGCAAGTGCATGCCATCATTGTTGCATTTCGGCAGCTTCAGAATACCTGGAATACTCTTCGTGCCAATCCTGTGTGGTGTTGGTGGCTTGCTGTGGTGGAGGTGGTGGTGGTGTTGGCTTGCCAGAGGCCATCAGGTGCTGGTGACAGAGGCAGGGGAACAGCAGGCAATAGCGGAGGCGGGACAGAGCACATGGTTGAAGGGGACAGCACTGAAGCAATGGTGGGTGGTGGTGGCAATGAGATGGTGGCAAATGGCACCAAAGTGATGGCAGGCAGTAGTGGCAAAGGGATGGTGGCTGGTTGAGCAAAGGCATGTGAAGGTGGTGGAGCTGGAGCAATTGGCGGTGGCAAGATGGCAGTGGGCAAGACAGCAGTGGGCAACAGTGGCAGTGGGACAGCATGCATGGTCAATGGGGATGGCACCAAAGCAATGGCAGGTGGCAGTGGCAATGGGACAGTGGCTGGCAGAACAAGGGCATGCAAAGGTGGTGGAGCTGGAGCAATTGGTGGTTCCAAGATGTCAGTGGGCAACAGTGGCACTGGAGTGGTGCACATGGGTGATGGGGATGGTGCCAAAGCACAAGCAGGCACATTGACATGAGGCAGCAGCAAGGCTGGCAGGGGTGCAGGCTCATGGGCATCCTCATGCTGTGGGTACATGTTGCATATGGCTGTTTTGAAGTCTTGCCAATCCTTTGGGTTGTCTAGCAGGTTCTGTGTATCTGCAAATGAATCCCATGAGGCCTCATCCGTGTAATACATGGTGTATTTGATGAGCTCTGCATCTGTTGTCTGTTGGTGGCTTTGGCAAAGGCCTTTGATGTCTGCAAGGTATTGGGGCAGTGTGTCAGTGGCTCCACAAAAGTGGGGTGCCTCTTGGCTAGTGTGGAGGGGCATACACATCATGGTGGCAGGCATTTTGCAGGTGTGGTGGCATTGTGGGGATGGTCTCTGTGCCATGAGTGTGATGTAGGCCTGCGAACTGACTATAGGGAGTGTGTCAGTGGCAGCTGTGGCAATGAAATGAACAGAACTGCTGTCCTCAGCAGCAGGTTGGCAATGGCAGAACTGTGATGGCAAGTTTCCAAATGCTAAGGACCACCACAGGGCATCCTATGAGTGCACAAGCCGAGCAGAGAGCAGACCAAAGAGCCCCTCATGGTGGGCTCCAGTTGAAACAACAATAGTGAGGCCAATGTAGAATAGCATTTGGCCAAAGGGGCTCAGTGGTCTGTGTCTACTCTTGGAAGGTGCTTGCCTACCCTCAGAGGGTGCACCAAGTCTCAGAGGAGCTGAAGGAAATGAAACTAAAGGAGTGGCAGGGTGGTATTCCCTCCCACCTACAAACATGCGATCCCTATATATACTACTGACCATGAGGCACCCATGTGGTGGTTGCTTGGTGCTGTGCAGATGCAAAACAGCTCTGCTTGGCTGTCAGTCCCAATGCAGCCAGAACTGGCTCATTACAGTGTGATGTGCTTGTAAAAACTCTAGATAGAAATCGTTTTAATTGTTATCTAATCTAATCTATATTACATAATAGATAAGATAAGCTAATAGATAAGATAATCAATTAATAACTATTTAATATGTGTTTCATATTTAACTTAAATATATATTAGTAATATAGAATGTTCTAGAATATAGAAGGATCTAGAACATCTATTAATATATTATGACTTGACATAACTGCGGAAAGCTGTGCAAGGCTGCGCATTACTGCGCATTGCTGCGCACTGCTGCGCATTACATCATTATGACTGCGCATGAGTCATACTTACTGCGCATGAGTCATATAGAATAATCTAGAAGGATTATTAATAGAATAAGACTCAGAATGACTCATTTAAGGTACCAAACCATTAGTAATACATCTAGAATAGGTAATTACACAATGTAAGATTAGGGTTTCTCAAATGTATATAAGGAGGGCATTCTGGTCATCAAGTCCCTCAGTTTTTTCAAACTAACAAACAGGTTTTAGTAAGGCAACACTACTAGAAACAAAGTAAGTTATTTGAACACTTACTTAGTCAGTGCTGCATTGCTGTTTTAAGTTTCAACAGAAATTGCCTCCGCCAATATACACTCTGTTGTTAAATATGGGTACAATGAATGGTAGATCAGCATCTCCTCTGGGGATTCAACATTCAACAGCATATGAGAATGTTTTTGCTGGCTTGTAACACGTAACTACTCACTTTTAGGATCCATGTAACATCGATCTTTGGTTCTATGGCCGAACCAGGTTAGAACGTCTTAGTGAGGGGGAAACATCCACACTCCTCATCACTCTGACGGTGCCCCGAGTTGTAAACTGGTGGAAAGGCGATGGACGCCTCGTGTCGCTTCAGGAACGGGTCGGGTCGCAGTGAACTGGAGTCAGACCGGTTGATGTTCCACCATTGTGGCCAGGCATTTTTTGCCAAATACATGACGATCGCCACTCACCGACATGTAATACATTCCTTTCCATAAAGACTGCCATGATACTCATCGCTCTAAAAGAAGGCTTTACTGACAGGCTCGTGCCTAATTGACACGGCCCTAGCCTTGGACGATTTTTGGAATTAGGTGATTTGAAATTGTGATTTAGCTGGTGCATTTCCATTGACCATGAACCCGAGGGAGACTTGTCATTGTTTTTTCTGACGACGAACGATGAACAAGAATCTATTATTGCGGGCCGTCTAGACGGGGCTTCAAAACCGACGTATCATGGCCAATGTATGCGCTCAGTTGCTGTTCTTTGCGGACAGAGAATATATGTCATGGTCCGTTGTGGGAATGGTTTTTTCCACGAAAGGATATGTGTCTCGGTTGGCATTCCGAAAGAAAACATGTGAAAAACGCGGTTGACAAGCGTGGTGTAAAGCAGCCTAGTTGTTTCACCTCATCGAGCACAATTACAAGCTTTGAAAAAGGTACGCTCGAATCCCATGTCGTGCGCACAAGATTTTAGTCTGCCAGCTGGTGAGGGTTGCGTAACTTTGCGTTGAAAGGAAATTACAAAGTTCTTACCACCATCACCCAATAGGCCCCCACCACGTTCCGAGTTTTTGTGCAAAAGGTCATGCATGTCATAGACCAGGAACTCAATCTGTGTTTGAATCTCATCCTAAAAGGAGATTGGTGTCGATACCACAACAGGTCTTAGCACAACACAATTAAACATGCCAGGAATGTTTTCCGGTGAACGCACTACTCTTCACATTATACAGCATCCTTCGCTCAACGGTATATAAACAATCCAAACATGCCTTCCAGTTTCAAGAAGTCTCTTCAAGGATTCCTCGCGTCTGTTCGCAGTTCCGTCATGGAGAACTCGGGCATAAGCCTGGACGGCCCCTTGAAGAGAATCCTCGGTCACCAGCATGCCACTACCTGGGCCGACCGTCGCTTTCAGCAACGTCATGATGCAATGATGGCCTGGCCCTACCCTCGCCCTTAAAACGGTTATCGTTATCTCCAAGCCAGCACTTCAAAAGCGGCCCCGAAGGTTTTCCAAACCTCGTAGAACACGAGTCGTCGTCGTGGCATCTCCGCTTCAAAAACAAGGTCACACTATTTCGCATCGATCGATCTATAGGGCATCGGTCAGAACCAAAGAGTCCCAAGGCGACCACGACCTCTTCAGAGAAGAGTTCGTACTCTCTCGTACCTTCGCTGACCCAGTCCACATCGTCTATGGACTCAATCCTGATGTCCCCCTCTCGCGTAATCGATTACTGCGTCTGTCGGCTTAGCACGATATCGCCCAACCGACACTGGGCTCTGGACACTATTGTCGAGATCCCGCAGCTCCCCAGCTCCAACGAAGCGTACGAACTCACGACCACCGAGTTCACAGGCCCATCGTCGACCTGGCCTAGCCTCTGGGACCTGATGCACATGGTCCAATTCCTCAACCAGCAATCCGAGGAATACGACCTCATCGACGCCCAATGTTATTGGTACGCCGATATGGTCTCATCGCTGCTGGGGGGGTGGTGTCCGGACACCAAGGTCACACGTCATCATGGCTGGCAGGGCACCAAGTCCAAAATGCTCGACATACCGGTGCCGGGAACGATAAAGGGACTTGTTATCTACCAGCGTGATCCGCTGGTCGTCGAAGACAAGAGGAGCCTCCTCTTTCAAGATATCCAGTCATCGACTAATTCAGTATGTTTTCATCATTGTTCTATTATGAACTTTTGATTGACGTTTTTTCTACCATATAGACGATGGCATTTTTGGAGATGAGAAGTGGTGGAGATCAAGCAGAGGCGCGGATCAAGGCAGTCGAAGAAAGGGCAGAGAGGGCAGAGGAGAGGGCAGAGAGGGCGGAGGAGAGGGCGGAAAGGGCGGAGGAGAGGGCGGAGAGGGCGGAGGAAAGGGTTGAGAAGGCTGAAGAGAGGGTTGAGAAGGCTGAAGAGAAGGCGAGGGAAGCAGAGGCGCAAACGCAAGAACTGCTCAAGAAGTTCGAGGCACGGGTCAGTGACTCTGATGCCCTTATGGCGCGGATCGTTGCACGCCTGGATGATTTTAAATCCCATGGTCTTGGTCCGTCCATCGTCGCCTAAGATTACCGGTATGTCTCGCTTTCATCATATGATTTGGTATGCTCACATGATGACAAGTCTTTCTTTATATCATTATCGCTAGCATTATTATTCCAAATACAATGGTACGGTTAGATAAGAAGCGTATTCAATACGGGCGCGCCAACCACTAGAAATATATCAGTTCTGCTCTTCGCCAGTTGCCAGTTTTGAGTTTTTTGCTGAGTCAGTTGTGCCGACAGTAGTGCTACCTTGGAGCTCACAAAATTGTCTTGACCTCACTGATCATGTCAACCAAATGCTGAACGTTGAATGCATGAAATTACGCAGGTCGGGCGCTGATGTGCCAGTCAAAGTGCGCAAGCTGTGCAAGTCAATATCACAGTCACAAAGTTTCTGATGACTTCCTCATCTCCACCAGTGACCAGTCTAATTGCCTTTGTCTGCTTGCCGCTGCCGCAGTGGGCGCTTTTGCAATTCTCTACTCGCCACCATGCAGACAGAAGGCAACTCTCTCAGTGGCTGGTTCCAAGTACGAATCGAGAAGATTCACAGCGCTCCTGAAGAATCGGATCTTCGCACAGAGTTTCAAGACCTCTTTACAGATCATCCTCACATCGTTCTGAACCACAAACTCATATCCATCAGTGATCTCCATGCACACTTCGCAACCCGTCGGTTTGCGGCGGTCGGTGAGACGGTAAATTGGAGGCATGTAGTGGGAACAAGGAGGAGGGCGAGGGTGAGAAGAAGGAGGAGGGGACAGGCTCGACAGAGACTGTGGTTGGAAGCTATATCGTTACCCGTTCGCTCAAGTTCAGAATTCGTGCTGCTCCTGCGCAGCGAAAGAGCCACGTCGTGTTCAGTGCAAAGTAAGCCCTTCGTGCGGGGATTAACGTTGACTCATATATGCATGGTTTAGAGCGAAGGAGAGGGTCGGAAAATCTCTGAGCTGTATTTGACGATGCTGGACAAGGCGGTCCCGGTCAGCTTGCCGCAGTTCCCCGAGTATTGTGGTACATTGGAATTAGTATTCATGGCCAATTCATTTGGTCAGGTTACTGGAGCGATAGCCGCCAAGAGGTTTCTCAGACCGCCAATCTCAAACGCTCATAACGTACTCGGAGTTTCCTACTCGACATCCTATGACAGAGGCACCACCTCCTGCGACGACATCTCCGACAGAGGTGTCGCCGTCCTCACCCTATCCATCATTGGCCCCTTTGTCCTCGTTGTCGTTATTTTCTTGGGTTTCTTCCTCCTCCAGTGGATCTGCCCCCGTCTTCCCGGCAACGGTCCTCTTACTAGGCGTGGTCGCCACCACGACGGTCCTGAACCCGATTCGGATTTAGACCACGCTGGGAAAGATCGCTTTTGACGACGGCGAGGTAGATCGGCCCTGGGGCGAACAACCACGCTGGGGAGGTTGACATCCCGTCCTCTCTCCTACACGACCACAACAACAACCCAAGTCTAACCACAGTGCCATATTCATGCGTTCCTCCACATGCCGCGCTGCCTCCTCCTCCGTCTCGTCGCCGTGTCCGGATGACAGCCAGGGGCCACAGGCGGTAGCACACACAAGAAGGGAGACCCTATATCAATGGCCCGTCTGGAATTTTCGTCCGTTGTCCGTTGTTATTGGCACAGCCGTCCATTTGAACGAATGCCTTCGCTTGAACCCCTATCTTTCAACAAAGTATAATACAACCATCGCAGAACATCGCTTCGTTTCCCCTCCCCTTTCCTTCCGCCATTCTACGTCGTCGATTGTTTGGCTGCACTGCTCGTCAAGCGCCAGAGTACTTCTGTCGCCGACATGCCTCGCCCAGCTCCCGCTTCGTACTTTGTAGGGCGACGCCTGTCAGCCACGGGCGAACCGGTATGGAGAAGTGTCCAATATCTATCTGGCATCACACGGTCAAGTTGCGCGCCTGGGACGCGAGGACAAGAAAATGTCATGGATTATGGTGTCAATTTTATTCATTGGCCAATGTAAGTGATACGATGAAAACAATCGCACGTCGTTTATTTTCGGGCTGCGGAGTGGCTAGCTCACGTCGGAATCGCTTGTCAGGTTCAACAGTGTGCTGTTTGGAATGAACGCGGAACTTCGCTCTTAATGCGTTTCTCTCTCTGGGGTAAACAAGCAAGAAATGTGTTCATGGAATTAATGACTCGTGGCAATCCACGATATTCATGAATGTGGACTCCCTTTGGTCATGCTGTCAAGGCATTGGAGAAGAAGGCGTTAATGCTCATCATGATGGTCCCGAGTATCGTATCAGCAAGACGAGGGTCCTATGAGATCGCGTGGACGTCGTCCTCCGATTGCGAGCCTCAATGAGACTTGAAAAGGTCGAGCACGTGAGCTAACCAAACCCATCAGTCGCCGTGATTAAAAGGTCCGCCATCGAGGTTTAACAATGACCTTCGGCGCTGTCACTCCTGCCGATCAAACATTTTCACCAAGCATCTCGACAGCTGGCAAGGACCTACTGTTGTCAGCAAAGTTCATTTGACCTCCCCTCACAACAACGCATCACCAATGTCACTACAGTCACTTCCTGCGCCCCCGCCTCCCCTCGATCGCGCGTATCGTCTTCCACCGGCGTGCCGCGAGTAACCTGTATATTGCCTTGGTAGGCGCAGGTTTGTTTATTACGTACTTCTAGTTGTCTGATAGTCCACCTCATGTTTCCTCCCTCCTACTGAAATGGAGATATCTTGCGGAAAAAAAAAAAAAGAAAAGAAAGCTAGCAGCGTGACATAGAATATACCAACGCGTGACGCACGCGTCGTTCGCAAGGTTCACATGGAAGACTCGCGCGTTCCGGCGTCCAGCATCAAAGCTTCTCGACAAGACTTCCGTGCACAGGATATCGACTGGCCAGGGTCGTTGTGGACCTTCAGACAAGCCGTCAAGGAGCTCGTCGAAAACAGTTTGGATGCCAAGGCGCAACGAGGCTTAGGTAATAATGCTCCCTTTTTCGTGTCTTTACTTATCCGCGACGATTCAGAGGTGCGCTTCAAGCAATATGGCTCGTCGAGCGTGGAAGTGGTGCCAATGGATTGGCGGTATTTGACGAGGAAAGAACTGGATAGTGTCGGGACGCATGGGGCGCCGTTTTGCTCTTAATTTCAAGGCTCAACATCTTACAGGTCTCAAACATACATTTTCAAAACTGGCCACATTCGACGACCTGTCCACTTGTTCGGCACATCGGGCTCCGGGGTGAAGCCTTGTCTTCCCTTTGTGCGTTGTGTGAGGGTCACGGGTGACGACAACGACCAATGGCCCGGATGGGGATCCAGCTTAGATTTGGAGAAGAGGGGAAGGTGGGGAAGAAGGACGAGAGTGGCCAGACAGGTAAGAGCGACTCGGTCCTACGTCTCGTTGACGACAATTATTCATAGCGCGGGACAACCGTTCACCTGGCAAATCTCTTTGTGCTCCGCTGCCGTACGCAGGAAAGAGCTGCAAAGGAACCTCAAACGGGAATTTGGCAAAGCATTAGGTTTATTGAACGCATAGGCTCTAGGTCCTTTGTGCGGCATGGATAGCTCCGGGACGCGGCGTGCGCTTGACAAGTCACCAATCAAACTGAAAATGGTGTGTATTGCCTATGTCCTACCCTTGTCTATGTAATCACTTCAACTAGTTCCATACTATAGAACAAAAGGCTGTACAAATCAAACAACGAGTGTGCCGTCATTCAAAGTATCTTTGACGGCGCTTGGGGCCCGAAGCGATAAGAAAACACTGTAGAACTTGACCTTTAACTGCCATGTCCAGCAAGAGAAGTCTGCCTGAAGTGATCAGGGATAGTCCACCTGACTCGCAGACTCAAAGAGATGATGGTGGTATTCCCATCCAGTCAAGGCCTGGTTACAAGTTTTTCCGTTGGTTGCCGGGGCGAACGGGTACAGATAGCAGTTTTTTTATGTGAATTGGCGACCCTGCAAATTTGACCAGATCCAAAAGGCATTCAACGAGGTATACAGGACGTTCAACGCCAATCAAGCGCCGTTTATATTGGCTCTAATTCATTGTGCCGACAGGGTGAACCATCTGATATTGATACACATAGAATGCTGTGATATCAATGTTAGTCCTGACAAACGAACGATTTTCTTGCAAAGCGAAGGAAATCTCATCGATGCACTCTAGGTGGGTATGATAAGCGACTGTATGCTCTCCCTGTAACGATCTCCAATCTCAGACTGCACTCGAAACTGAATTCTCGCAACATCGGTCTACTTTTAATATCAATCCGACGCAATTGTCTCAAAGGGCTCTCACGCAAACGACGTTTGATAACCCCTTTTCTAAGAGGCTGAACCTTACAGCTGGTGCTGGATTGACAAGTCCCAGTCGTTTGCCTGTCAAAACTAGTGGGAAAACGTCGAGCTGGAGGGAGGCTCTGGCCAAGCGTTGTTCCTGCCAGAGTCAGAAGAATCCGAGGGAGAACCGCCAGCCGCGAAGCGGAATCGGAATAGGATGTTGGAAGAAGGCGGTGGTCGACATATGCCGGGAACCGATGGAGGTGGCTGGGGAAGAAGCGAGAGCTACTAACAATCAAACAGCGCACAGCGAAAAATGTCGCGCTGCGGATAATATAGTCCCGATGGGTATTATTGATGAAGAGGGAGAACCGAAAGGGGTGCCGAAACGAACAAAGGAAGGATCGAGAGCTCAGTCGTGTTGTATACGACGAGGGCTGCTTGGGGCAGCAAAAACGCCTGTATCTGCTCCAGAGAAGGCTGGCAACGTTCGCGAGAGCGTGGGTGCTGACATTGAGGAACCGGTGGTGAAAAAAGAGGAAGATGCAGATGGGAGGCTTGGGAGTTGCCTCTGATGCGACTGCGAGGCAAACCTCCCTCGCAAGCCTCCTAGCAAAAAGAGCGATGAATTGGCTTATTGGGATAGTCTGCGCAGCCGATTCGCTAGGTTGTCGGGAGGCGATGTCCATGTTGCGGCTGCGTCGTCGAAAAAGGCACTGCGCGCCGTGGATGAGATGGATATGGGACAGGAGGAAGCAGAAGTAGCCACGCCTTGTGGTTCGGATGGAAAGCAAAGGCGAGATAAAAGCCCTGTCGAGGTGATGAAGCCGCCTAGTACTAAATCGCTCGGGTCACGGAAGGCGAAGCAACCGACGTGCGACACGGGCAAGACACCTACCGAGCCTGACGGGGACGTCATCATGGACCTTCTTGACCCATCGACCAGTCCTCAATTGGCAAATACACGAGGGCCAACTGCCAAAGTCATTGAGACGGATGGTGAGCGGCAGACGATTATTTGAAAACGGCGGTGCAGCGCGCCCCGAAGTTATACGCAGCGTGGATACAGCTTTGGGCACGTGACGCTGCGGTTTGACCTGGAGCGGCTGTCTTCCATATGGACGCGGACGATGGAAAAGGTCAGTCGCACCTGTGGAGCGAGAAGTCTGGCAAAAATTCGGCGAGGCTGGGATGACCAAATACGGACGACAATGAAAGTGCAACGCGTGCTCTGGCGCGGGTGATTGACGACGACGATTTTGCGGCATATGGAAATTTATGGTCATTTCAATCGCGGTTCATCGTCTCGCGGAGGGCAAAGGACAGCATATGGTGGACAAGGCCAAAGCGGAGGCAAGATGGACGATCTTTTATCGTCGACCAGCATGCTTCCGATGAAAAAGTATAATTTTGAGACGTTGCAGCAGACGAACGAGGATAGAGTCCCAAAAGCTCTTCAAATGTGCACCATCTTGTGGGTTTTCTGACTATACTGATGTGAGATACGTAGGCACGCCACGCTTGAGCTGACTGCAGCGGATGAGCTAGTTGCCATAGAGAATATCCACGCCGTGCAGCAAAACGGTTTTGAGCTCGAAGTGGATGAAACGGCGCCGCGGGTCAAGGTTCCAAGCTCAAAGTGACTGGTTCCCTGTCAGCAAAAGCCACCGAATTTGACGTGACAGGTATTGGCCGATTTGAATTTCACCCTAGATATGATATCTGATGTTGTTCGACAGATCTCGAGGAGCTGATACACGATGATGGGGACCACCTTCTGGTACTGTTGCGGCAGTGTTCCAAGGCTCCATGCCATGTTTGCCATGCAGGCTTGTCAGAAGATTATAATGATTGGGATGCCTTTGAGCAGAAAAACCAAATTGATGACAAGTGGTGTAACAACATATGGGAATGATTTGATCAACCCTGGAATTGTCCCATGGATGGCCAAAAATGTGCATTTGCTCGACCTTGGGTCAGGATGACTTGCAGTGGCAGCCATGGATATTATTGTTGTTTTCAGATAACTTGACACACATGAAAATTTTGAAAAAAGACCCTCGAAAAGAAAATGAATATAGCCTCACCAAATTCTTAGCCAAAATACATAATAATTAGTGCATTAGAATTGGGAATGCCTAGGGCTTTTAGTTTACAGTAGACTGAGCTTAGTCACATTTTATTTCAGAGATCTTGTTTCATGACATGTTGGGAAACAGTGACACCACAACTCAGCCTGAAAGATATTAGGAGATTCAAAGAGGCTGGGGGACAGCTTCATCCTTAGATCCATCATGCAAGTAGATGCCATTCCTGAAAAAGCATCTGGAGAAGCATATGTAGAATGAATCTACTAATTATTCTGAGTCTAGCATGCTGATTTTTATGTATTTTGGTGAAGAATTCAGTGAGCTGTGCTTGTGTCTTTATGAGGTCTTTTTTTTCAAAATTTTCATGTATGTTGATGAGTGGGCTAGTTGGCTGAGTGGGAATTAAGCAATGTCTGATGAAAACTAAGTCTGGAAATCAGTCTCTGATACATTTGCACAATATTGATACCTCAAACTATTGCAAGCCCTCATGAGACATTAAGTAACATTGATCAACAATTTGAAATCACAATTGAAGTCACATTATTTATGGCTATGACTGACAATGTTCTAGGCCTAGGCACAATACAACAATAGGGAGAAAGGTTCAAGTGTGGGTATCAGAAACTCATAGTATGGAGCCTGAAACTAGAGGATATTCAATTAGGTGTGATTTGCAAGGCCACAACAAGTTCATAAGACTGGATGAGTCTCCTAGCATATGAACACTTCCTTTACCTCTCAAGAATGTTGTGACCAATGCCAATCAACAGATTTCATGCTTATTCAAGGATGAACCAAGGTGTGTTCCCTAGCAGATTGATTATTGTCACTGACCCCTAGCCTGGCTAACAAAGAAGATGAGGGTATGGTGTTGGAACATCCACCACTAGAAGTGTATATGGACAACCAAAGAGCAGTGTGGTGGATTTGATGTTATCAAGTGTACTCAAGGCCTCACATGCCTTCAAACCCACTGCCCCTGCTGAGATTAACTATTCCTACACAACTACTAGCAGAATCACAGCCTCCATTTTTAGCAGGATTAATCCTCCAGTTGGAGGACCCTTTTTGACATTATGTGAGTGAATTCAGGCAGTTTGGCTGTCAGTGATGGGTGTTGAAGTTAGTGTGGGTCAACTGGTGTGGAAAGTATTGATCACAGTTTGTGATGAAGGATGGGACATGCACATTGATAATGGTAACCCCTACTTTGAATAGGCAGTACAGAGTTCTAGCCTTGGCATTTCTTGATATGAAGGAACTTCATTGTTTGTACCTTGTCTATAAATATTTGGCCTATACATAATAGTAGCAGGCAGATAATAAACAGTTTTCCCCTTTCTGACTCTCCCTAGCTGTGATTGGAGCATTCCAGCCTAGTCTCTCATGTTCACCTGTGGGGTCTACATAGTCTGGCAGTGTTCTCTGTATCTGTAGTGACTTTTGACAGTCATAGCAGCTTCACAACTTTGGTCTGAGAGTGATCAAAGCCCATCTCAACAGACTTAAAAGTCTACATCTACTTCTCAAGTTGCACTGATGAGCTAGCTATGCATCTGTGCAGCAATACAAGTGATATGAGCATTTTTGAGCACTACAGAGAAGAAGCAAGAAGCTATGTGTTACAACCTATGTGAACAATTTCATTTTCCTTATGTCAGCACCTTCCTTTCTTGAATGCCTATGCATCACCACCACTTTTCTATGATTATGCAATATCACCACTCACATAAGTGTGACCCTTTTCATCTATGACATCACTATGATACCACTAATGACACATTGTGATCTCATAGCTATGATATCATTCTCTAGCACATTCATTACCTTTTACAGACAGTAGGTTTAGGTATAAATACTAGAGTTTGTCTTAGGTCTAGGGCTCCTGAAGTTCAGTTCAGAACCTCAGTTCAAACCTGAACTGGCCAAACCAAACTGAACTGATGAACCGATTTCCAAAAAAGGAAATTTCACTGCCACAGTTGTTTTTTTGCATGTTGTAACTGTAATTTACCACTGCAACTGCCACTCACCAACACCACTTACCCACCTGCCTGCTCAACCACCCCTCACCCACCCCTGCCACTCCCATTAGCCTGCTGCCTGCCACTTGCCTGTTGCATTTTCCCCACAGCCTGCCCACCACTGCCCCATCACCACCTGCCTACCACATCTCTCTTCTCACTTCCAACCAATGCCTACTGCACTGCCTACCACCCAGCAGCCTGCAGACTGGCACTAACACAACCATCAATTGCCAATCACTTTGCAGCTGCCCAACACCCACTGCTGCCACCTACTACCCTGCTTATTTGGTCAATATCTCAGAATGTAACTGTTCAATTTACATAATTTATTTTTTGTTGGAAAGCCCAGGTTTGCATCTACCTAGTATTGATAAGTTTATATTTTTATACAATGTACTTATGTAGATATAAGGCAATGAAAACAATGACTTCAAACCAGCCTACTCACCTGCTCATGCTCATGGCCAACCTACTCACCCACTCATGCTCATGGCCAGCCAACTCACCTGCTTGTGTTACAATTTCTTTATTTTCTTATTTTCTTGATTACATAAGAGACGCAGCCACAGGGAGGTTATGTTAGCAACTATAGGATGGTTGAGTCATCAAGAGTCAGGAGGGAGAGATCACATGATTGACTCATGGGGAACATGAGGTCAAAGGTATATAAGGAATGGTTAGTAGGTAGTGCTCCTTAGCCTTACGATTGTTTCTGTTGTACACAGACCAACTATCACTCTCTTCTCTTTCTCATCTCTAAACCTTGAGGTTGTGTGGAACAACATTCTAACATAATTGTAAGGCTTCTTACCTCACTGTTTGACTCGATGACGAGGAGCATGCTCTGCTCATCATTACACGAGGCGAACCACACCTTACCTTTCGTTGATATCACCTATGTTCTAGGCGACTTCGACCTTTCTCATTTCTTGGTGACAAACGGCTGTTGTGATAGAGAACACCTTGGCTGTAGAGGCAGCGTTGGCGAATCCAACAGTACAGCGAACGAAGACCGTGGTCTAGACAACAAAAAAAGTCAGGAGGACCTTCGTCTCTATGTGGTGTAGGTGCACTAGTACAGATTGAGCCTGATTTCCGTTGGCCAACAATGAAGACAACTTGTTTGACATGCTGTGTATCAAGGAGCACAGTCTCGGAATACCAATCACGTATCAGTTCTTTGAACTGAGCACGAGGACATCCGAGTGAAACCCCAGGCACCATGTCTCTCAAGTCAACCGTTGGACCCCTTGATGACATTGTCTCATCTGAGATTGTCATCCATACAGCTGAATGAACAGACAGTTGTCAGTAGTGCTGAGAGACTGAAGCTGTTGAAGATTTTCTTTACAGAACGTTACATGCCTTTTACACGAGGCATTCCGCAGATTGTTACATCAGCAATCTTATCATCACCTTATCATCGCACTTGGTTTATTTGTCACAATGGATCAAGTTTTCCATTATGTGTTACCTTTTGCCAACATGACGTTGGGTGAGATTGGAGTTGCCTTCGAGGCAGAATGGGTGTGAGGATGCGCAATCACTAAGAAAGTACAGAGGAAGGTTGCTGCTGTGGTGGACAGGTGACAACGTGATGCCCACGTTAAAGCATACAGGCGTTGGCAGAAGGAGCAGCGCAAAGAGAAACAACAACTAGAGTGAGAGGCTCAGTGTGAGGCGGAATGACTCGAGGAGGTGTTGATTCATGAGCAGGAGGAAGCGTGGAAGGCGCTTATGCAGGAGAAGTGCGAGAAGCTGCTTCATAAATGGCGGCTCGAGGAGGCAGAATGCAAGGAGGCATTGGACTACCAAACATTGGTAGATCTACTTAACAACATGGAGGCAGACTCCATAATCCGAAAAGCATTGTTCGACACGCCATCAAATATTCAATTGTTGACATGTGGATGGAATGTCATCACATTGAAACACAAGGGACTGGTCTTGTCCACTGAAGAGCAGAACTGTTTAATGCATGCACTTAATGGAAATATAATGAAGCCGCAGCAGTATGCCAGTTGAGAACGAACCAAGTCAGAGTTGGGCTGGTATTCACCATACCAGAAGAAAGAAGTATACACCATCTACAAAGCGGAACCTGTTACTCCTAAAAACTACAAGGGGTTGGGAATGCTTAACTGAAAGACACTGAGCTTGGATTACTTTCTTCCTGCATGTGGGGAAGAGACGATAGAGGGCAGACGTGACAGATCGCAGAGTGGGCTAACAGGGTGGAAGCCAAGTTACCTGGCAAACCCAGTCACTATAAAAGAATGGCAGCGGAACCATGGTGGCAAAGTGGATACTGCTACATGTATCTTTTTGAGCCAAAGTATTACGCAAAATATAAATGGCCAAGTTATCCCACAATGGCAGAAGTAGCATCATGGGCTCATATTCTGAGGAAGCGAGGTGTTAGATTTGCATTTCGAGATGGGGACAAAGACAGTGTTTATCATATCTACCCAGGTGACGAGATACTACTCAAAGAAAACACAGCTATATGAGTGGAATCAACATACTCCTGGGCAGATGTTGATGAATTTGCAAAAGATTACTGGTGGAAGAAGATCACTCTTGGCGCAGCCAAGAGTGACGAGGAGGTTGTCTACCCTAGACGAACATATGCACAGGTGGTATGGTCCAACCATTTTCAAGGAGCTGGCAGACAAGTCACACATCAGTTCACAACCAATTGGTTTGGAGAACTGTAAGGTGACTGGTTTAACGAGGAATTGAAGGAGGAAATGTGAATGAGGCTGGAAACGGTACATCCGCCCAGTTACATTGATATAACAAAGTGGAACCAGCAGGTGCAACATGCTAGCAGAAAGGTGTTGCCACTGAGAGGATTCACCAGGTCCGGACCAGAAACTCTGGGACTCTGTTACCTTTGTCTGTTTAAATGGCAGTACTGGTGGGCATTCGCATGGCCACTTAATCTGTCTTGGGGAGAAATAGCGGCATACGAGAAGGACATGAGGGATCCAGATGCCATGGCAAAAGTAACCTTCAACAGATGGGAGGCGAAATTCCACGTAGAACAAGATGTGTATGGAAGGAGTGCGGAAGCAATCTTGGAGGAGTATGGAGGGGACAAATCGGTCCAACAACATTACTTGGTTGGATTCAATATCACAGATGCGCTTATACAGGCATTGGTGGGATTGATCACTGTAGCAGTGGGAATATTCGGACATGCTGCAAACGCTATAGCATGGAATGCTCACACAGACATGGAATGAATGGAACAAGGAGCAGCATTGGCCACCTTACTCAATCAGGTCAATACTGCACTGCATCCACCCCATGACCCCGCTCCTACTTTGAAAATGGAAATGCCAGAAGCATATGAAGGAGATCCGAAAGAAATCGCGGCGTGGTTAAGGACTATGGAAAATTATTTTGAATTGGTCCGAGTGACAAATCCAAAGCAAAGGATGATGATCACGCTGCAATGAGTAAGAAAGGGGACGGATAATCGAGCAGGGAACTGGTCAGCAGCAAAGACAACAGAGCAGGCCGAATTCGAAGCAGAGATAGTGCAAAGAGATGCCCTGCCCAATACAGTAGTGCTGTTAGCAGAATTGGGAAGGCCATTGAATTATGGAGAATGCCGAATGGGAGTTAGGAGACTGGATGGGACATGGGCAGTGGAACCATTTAACAACCCACCACCATTCGACACTTGGGAGGATTTGAAGCAGAAGATGAAGGATTTCTTCTTGACAACTGAAACCTGAGATAATGCAACCTGTAAAATCAGTACACTCAAGCAAGGTTCTCGAAAAGTTGAGGACTACATTATTGAGTTCAGGAGCATCGCAATGCTCACAGGGTACAATGGAATTGCATTAGTTATGCATTTCCGTCAAGGTCTCAATCTGGTGTTAGGAAGACAAGTGGTGGAGATTGGAATGTTGGACGGAGCAAGGAGTATTGACAGATCACAACCAGGAGATCTGCAATGGTGGTACGATTGGGTGCTGGCAATTGAGAAGAGTTGGAGGGATGCACAGCAGTTGTATCCAAAAGCGATGACCACAATGAGTGGAAGCAAACCTGCACAGAATATGCAGAATCGACAGAACAAGCCATGGCAGCAAAATACGAATAAACCATGGCAGCAGAACCGACCAGTTCCAAATCAAAATTCACCAGCAATGGCGTCAACATCTAAAGACCTGGATGCGATGGATGTGGATTGTCAACATGTGTCAATCACCTGTTACAATTGCGGCAAGGTTGGACACATGAAGTGGGACTGCAGGGCACCACCAAAGGATAAAGGAAAGCAGGTGGAGAAGTGATGGAACTCAGTGAGGGAATATGTCAGAGATCTGACAGAGGAGGAGAAAAAAGAAGTAGTGGAAGAGTTGGGTTTTCAAACCAACTTGTGAATGAGCATTTCGATTCACAAGTTACGGACATTGTAAAATATGAGGATTCACATGTAAAATTACCTGAGATTTTATATGAATGTCATTCACTTGTACATTGTCTGAGAAACGCACCAATAAGCGCAACCAAACAAAGACTGACTACATGGTCAGTGCCATGGATGGTAAGGCGTATTTGGGATCAACTGATGGAAACAGCCATCAAAGATATGAGAACATGGGTAAAGAAAAACCAAGAGGAAGAAGTAAACGAGATATTGATTCATGAACTGAATCAAATGTTGGAAAAAGATGCACTGTGGTATTTAAACCACATGAAGTCCAGGTCACGCCTTGTCAGGACAATGGGACAAAGACAAATGGATTTAGGAGCCATAGTACAAACTAAAGATTCCTTACAAAACTTTGAGATCAAAGCATTAGTTGACTTGGGATGTACAGCGTCATGTGTGAATAAAGCATTTATTGAGCAAAATAAATTAAACACACGGAAGCTACCAAAACCCATCCCAGTCTTTAATGCTGATGGAACATGAAATGTGGGAGGAGATTTAGAGGAAATGGTAGAACTAAAGCTGAGAATAGGAGATCATTGGGAATCATTGGAATTTGGCATGTCAGCATTAGGAAAGACAGATATGTTTCTAGGACATGATTGGTTAAAATATCATAATCCAGAAATAAACTGGAAAAACCAAATATTGACCTTTTCGCGATGTCTGGGAGCATGCTGGAAGACATCAAATGTAAATGAACCAGAGCAGGAGATAGAACAGAATGAATGGGAAGAAGGAGATTGTTTACTAGCAGTTCATATTGGACAAGAAGAATTGCAATTGTGGGCTTTCCAATCTAAAGCCATGGAAATTGCTTCACAGAACAAAGTAAAGCGATCACTGGAAGAGATAGTACCATCTCATTATCTACCACACCGAAAAGTTTTCGAAAAAACCACCTACCACCGTGACAACCATGGGATCATGCAATTGAATTAGTACCAGGATCTAATCCCTTAGATTGTAAAATTTATCCATTGAATAGGGAGGAACAAAAGGTGTTGGAAGATTTCCTTACCAAAAACCTAGAAAGTGGACGGATAAGACCTAGCAAATCTCCAATGGCATTGCCATTCTTCTTTGTCAAAAAGAAAGACAGATCCTTGAGACCAGTACAGGATTATCAAAAACTTAATGAAATGACCATTGAGAATCATTATCCATTACCATTAATATCAGAATTGATAGACAAATTGAGTAATGCTACAATCTTTTCAAAAATGGATATTCTTTGGGGATATAATAATATCTGTATCAAGGATGGCAACAAATGGAAAGCAGCATTTCACACAAATCGGGGACTTTTTGAACCTTTGGTAATGTTCTTTGGTTTAACAAATTCACCAGCTACTTTTCAAACCATGATGAATGATCTGTTCCAGGAGGAACTCGCTGAGGGATGGGTGGTGATTTACATGGATGACATTAGTGTTCTCGCAATCAAAAGAGCAACACGAAAAACATGTAAATCGAATTTTGGCAAAGCTGGAGAAGAATCAATTATCACTCAAACCTGAAAAATGTTACTTTGATAAAACAGAAATCGAATTTTTAGGAATGATAATCACCAAGGATTCAGTACAAATGGATCCAGCAAAAGTAAAAGCCGTAAAAGATTGGCCTGAGCCTAAGAATAAACAAGAAGTACAACAATTCTTGGGATTTGTCAACTTTTATCATCGATTCATGAAAGGATTTGCAAAGGAAGCAAAACCTCTAACAGAATTAACAGGAAAGAAAGATTGGGAATGGGGTCCTTGACAAGTGGAAGCAATGAGGAAATTAAAAGAAAGAATAGCAGAAGAGGCAGTATTAGCCATACCAGATGAAGGAGGACAGTTTCAGATTGAGACTGATGCATCAAACTTTGCATTAGGATCAATACTGTCTCAACAACAGAATGGAATATGGAGACCGGTTGCATTTATTTCAAGAGCTTTAAATGAAGCAGAAAGAAATTATGAAATCTACAATAAAGAAATGCTCGTGATCATGCATTCATTATACGAATGGTCTCAATACCTAAAAGGAGCAAAGGAGATAATCGAGATCTTAACCAATCATCAAAATTTGACATATTTCCAGAAACCACAAAACCTAAATCGCAGACAGGCACGATGGGTTATGGATCTACAAGAGTATAATTTTGTAATCAAACACAGGTCTGGCAAACTGAATTCTAAGGCAGATCTTTTATCAAGAAGAGCTGGATATGAACAAGGAGAAAGGGATAATGAGGATGTTATATTATTAAAAGAAGAATTATTCATACAATGGGATAGGAGCAAGATAGGATTAGAAAAACTGGAAAACGACATTAAAAAAGTAAACAAAAGGCAATGGGATGAACAAGTGGAAAAAGGATTAAAAGAGAAAAAAGAAGGGTTCGAATACGAAAAAGGACAAAATCTGATAACATGGAAGGGAAGAGTTTATGTACCAGCAGTAATACGGCTAAGGGAAGAGGTGATTCAAATACATCATGATTGTGGACACCCAGGAATAGCTAAAACGTTGGAACTAATAACCCAGGGATATTGGTGGCCAAATATGGGAGAGGACATTAAGAAGTACATTCAAGGATGTAGGGCTTGTCAGATGGTCAAGCCGGACAGACAAAAACGAGCAGCTCCATTAAATCCACACACGATACCTGAAACTCCATGGAAACACATATTGGTAGATCTGATTGGACCTTTACCAGAATCAAAAGGATACAATGGATATGTGATCTATGGGAAAGCAATGTGGATAATTTAGTGTATTGTGGGAATGCATATAAACAAAGTTAATTTGACTGTGGGAATATGAATCCAGTGTGGGACAGTATGAGCTGGTGAAGGGATTAACAAATGTGGAAATTTAGTCCAATGTGGGAGGTGCATAAAAGCATGTTAAGTACTGTGGAAATTCAACTGCTTGTGGGAATATGTGCATGAAGTTAGTTTGGTTTGTGGGAAAATTTTATTGGGGTGTGGGAATAGTCAGGAAGTTATTCTGGACTATGACAAAATGTGGGAACAGTATGAGTCAACTGCAAGAATGCATACAAATGTCAAGATGTGAGTGTGGGAAAATTAGTCTAATGCATGCAGGAAGTTAATGGGTGGGAATGTGTACTGCATGTGATCTGATATACTATATGAGTGGGAGTGACCTGGAATGGATGACTGGGAATGACTGGGAACATCTTTCAGTCCTAGTCACTCCAAAACATGGTCCAGTGGGAATATGTGGGACTGAGTGGGACAGACTGGGACTCCACTGGGATTCACTGGGAATGGTGGGATTCACTGGGAGTCCACTGGGAGTCCACTGGGAACTGTAGATGAGGGTAAAATATTGCTCCTTGCCACCCTTGCCATCCTCTTGCCACCCTCACCACCCTCTTGCCACCCTCCACTGCACCTCTCACTGCCCTTGCCACCCTTCTCACCACCCTCTCACCTGCCCTCGCGACCTCCTGCCACCTTGCATCCCTTGCTGCCCTCACTGCCCTCTTGCCACCCGTCTCACTGCTCTCACCACCCTCCTCACTGCCCTCTCACTGGCCCTCTCACTGCCCTATGCTGCCTCCTTGCCACCCTTCGCTGTCCTCTTGCTGCCCTCACCACCCTCTCACCCACCCTCTCACCACCCTCTCACCCACCCTCTCAACCACCCTCCTCACCACCCTCTGGTGCCCTCACCCTCTCTACCACCTCTCACTGCCCTCTCACTGCCCTCACTGCCTCTTTGCCACGCCTTCAGAGGGCTTTACACTCCCCCATGCAGCCTCATGGACTCCATGTGGACTCCAGGCACAGTGCCTGGACTGTCCTTGCCTTTCCACATAATTCCTCTATTGGCAGGTAAAACCCAGCCAACATGGACCTGGACTTCCATGCATTTTGCAAGAGACTAGTCCTGCAATTCCAGGGGAGTCCTTGCACCTGGAACTGGGCAGGAGTCCCTGAGTCCAGGCATGCTAAGCTGGCAATGTGATCACAGCCCTAACTGTCACTACTGTTCTTGGACCAGAGCAGATGGTCTTGTGCACCAAACAGACAGCGTATATAAAGACAGCTGGCACAGCACCCAGTTCTGCCATTCCCCCTCTTCTAAATTGAATTAGTAGCCAGACATGTGATATAAAGATTCAATTAATAAGTGAGATTGGTTTTAGTAATGTAGATAAATTGAATATACGATTGAGTACAAAGTTAGATAAGATGTGCATTTTCCCATAGTACCAAGTACCAACTTTGATTGTCACAATAACTGATCACATTTCCATGATTCCAAAAGTGAGCAATTATCCACAGACCTATTAACAAAAAATGTAGACGGAAGTGAAATTTATCCTTGAAGATGAAAAACCAAAACAGATTCATTGAGATAATTTGCCAAAATTACTATTTTCATAACTTCGCATTTTGCACTAGCCACAGCATGCTGAGGTACAAAAGTCACTTTCATTGACATGTATTTATAACAAAAGTGTAGAGGGTTAAAGTTGATGCCAGTGATGTCATACAAACAATTGATAAACAAAGACTTTCTGAGATATAAGCACATTCTTTTCAAGGTTTTGTGTGACAATGCTGACATGCCATACCAAAGTCAGTTTCATGACATCTTCTATTAATGTAAATTGCAGAGAAAGTAAATTTAAGCAATGTAGCCATGCTCTTGAATTAAAATTATGGGTGACTTGCAGAGGGTTTAAGGCAATCCAGTAAAAACAACTCTGTTTTTATCAGGACACTTTGTCATGACAAACTAGTTACAGGAGGGGAAGGACTAGTGACTAGGGGGAAAACAAGAGAACTCAACTCAAGACTCTCAGTGCTTGTTGCTCAGCTTATAGATGTTAACAGGATGGAGGGTCTGTTCACTACACCCTATACTAATAATGTTTATGAGTCAAAGGGAAGCATACATGACGATTGGTCACCTTTTAATGAAAACAAATATTAAAATGACTTAGAGAAAAAGTTAGGAGGAGTCATGACAGTATTTGGCATGGAGTGCTCACAGCATAGGCATGGGAGCTCACAACACAAAAGGTTTAAACTATATTTATATTTGATGCCTTTTTTTGAAATAATATCGACGAATCAAATGGCTAACGTCCAAAGGTGCAGGTGAGTTGTGAGGTGCTGGCCATGTGATGTAGGTCTGTAGATTGCTGATGGTCTGCTTCTTGGTCTCTAATTGTTGAGCTAAAAACAAGACTTGGGACTGGGATATTTCAAACTGTACTCTGGATGAAGTACCAGGAGTCTAGAGGGACTCCTTGTCAATTCTTACAGTTTAACCAGAAAATGCAGGAAGTCCCTTCCCTACAATGACCTTGCTTGTGCCTGGACTGAACCTGGACAGTCCCTGGAGTGCAGGGACTTTACCTGGACTCCACAAAGACATGTGGGGGAGTGTAAAGTGCTGGTCAGCACCTTCCTTTCTTGAATGCCTATGCATCACCACCTCTTTTCTATGATTATGCAATGTCACCACTCACATAAGCATGACCCTTTTCATCTATGACATATGCTTACCTTTGTTTCATTTCTATGACATTGCTATGATATCATTCTCTAGCACATTCCTTACCTTTTACAGACAGTTGGTGCTACAACCTATGCGAACATTTTCATTTTCTTATGTCAGCACCTTCCTTTCCTGACTATCTATGCATCGCCACATCTCCTCTATGATTATGCAATGTCACCGCTCACATTAAAGCGTGGACCCTTTTCATCTATGACATATGCGTACCATCGTTTCGTTTCTTATGACATCCTATGATATCACTAATGACGCATTTATGATCTCATAGCTTATGTATTCATTCTTCTACACGTTCGTTACGCTTTTACAGGACAGTTAGGTTTACAATAAATTACGAGCGTTGTCTTAGAGTCGAACACTAAGTTCGACTTAGCTTGTAAATAACACCAAGTTACATCTCTGGGGAACTCTAGAGTTCTGGTGAGGATTTCAAAGTCATTGGTCAAGCGCTCTCATCCTCCTCAGCTCGTCTCAAGCCTTGGAGTCTCCGTGTTCGTCGTGACTAGCGCTGTCACTCAATCGCGTTTCGCCAGACTCTGGCATTGTTATTTGTCGTCGGACAATCCTCGTGGCATTACGTCAGGATTAGATTGGACGACGACTCGTCATTTCCTATAACAATTAAGTCAAAGGGCTTACCAAGACAGCTCATAGGTACCAGCTCTAGCGCTCAACCGTCGAACTTCCCAGACCGACCCTATTCAAGATTCAGGGATATGTTCACCAGAGTCGTGCCAGCGCACGCAATAGAGAGTGCTACTAGAGGGAGTGCAGAGGAAACTACGTTCTTGACGGGGAGCTTCAGATCTTTACAAGGATACCGTGATCAGATTAAAATACAAATCAGACGATTCCTTCGTCTTCACCCAGTAACTTTCTGGACACCACAAAAGAGAATCGCCCACCAACGGATCTCATAAATTACACAGAATCATTACTACCTTGAAGGAGTAGAAGTCACATTTAACAGATACAAAATCGCATTTGGAACTACTTCTCTGAAGGACAGAAAACATATCTTAGCAGGACGCAAGCATATCCTAGGACCTTACTACGTCCTGGAGGATTTGACAACGTCCCTGAGCAACCTCAGACGAATCTGCCGGAGAATCTTCCAGCTGAAAGGGAAATTCCGCGCACCAGTGGACTCGGATTCAGACTCGCTCAAAGGAGCAGATCTAAAGATCCAGTGACTATTTGAGACTGCCCCATTTAAATCGTTTCCAACAGGACTCAGAAAACCGTACAGCCTAGTCGTTTACATGTTCATATCCTCAAATGTAGGAAAACACACCGAAACCCCTTCTATCTTTAGGACTCGCACAGCGATCGTTCCAACCCATCGCCAAAACAGAACCGCACAGAACCACCAAAAGACCAACTCCACCGCCAGCTCTCCATCAGAACCTACACCACACCCCCTACACCAGTACGCCGACGTAGACATGGCCGATGCGACAAGCAGACAACAATCGCAGCATCAAGGCGTCCATGCCCACTAAATTCGAAGCAACTGGAAAATTAGCCGACTATTTTATTAAATGATTTGCGAGATGTTCTTCATTTTGAACACCCGATTATAAACAGATCGAAAAAGATACATCTTCGGCACTTATGAATATAACAGCAATGCAGCTCAATGGAAACTTGCAAATCGAGACCTTAAATGAAGCAACCTAGAACTGGGAACATGGGCCGCCTTTCAAATGAAAGCGTTCCTATCCAATTGGAACAAGTGGACAGCCCTGGCAAGGAGCAATGACGAGTTATACAAAATCGGTGCGACAATTGCGAAAGAAGGATGCCTAATTTAGCGTATATGGATAAGTTCAAGGAACTAATCAAGAAGTCTAAAATTAGAGAAGAAGCCGCCATCACGCCTCTATTCTCGGAAGGGACTTCCCCCTGAATGCGTCCATCAGATCTTGATGCCAGACCTGCAAATCACAGGATTGTATGGACGCAGACCCAACGATATGCGAACGCCAAAAAGCAGGCTAGGCGTTTTAGCCGCGGACTATCCACGCAGGGAATGGAAAGACCTTCGCCCAGTTACACAGAGATCCAGATGCCATGGATGTTGATTGCGTGCATTATCGCTGCTCTTTCAAAAGAAGAAGAGAATGACACGTCTAAGAAGGATTGTGCTTTCATAGCACAAAGGGGGTCATCAATCATCAAAAGGCCCATGAGGAAGCCACACAAAAGGGAAACCGTAAAGGAATGATTTAAGAAAGGAGTAAAGGGAGTCACGACCCCGCCGTCACATCGAGCCGCCTCCACAAGAACTGGGAGGGTGACTAGGCTGAGGCGGAACGAAGAAGAGTTAGGAAGACCGCCAATGAGGACCACCACAATGACGCGCCATCAGAGTCTTGATGGCGCATTTGTCTCAGCAAGACGTTCTAATCTGCGAGGTCTGAACAGGATTTTTAACCAAGGCGTCACACAACAGTGAAAAAAAAATATAAATAAAAATGGTACAACACGGTCTTAGACGAGACAAAAAATATATCCTATTCACTCGCCGATTACTATCTATATTTGCGCGTGTAACATAAAATTCTTTTGACCAATAAGAGATTCCATCCCTATATCCATCGAGTCCGATTAAACCACGAAAACCGCCTTGTTGACTGCGGAAGCAGAGGCCTGTTCATTGATGCAATCCATTGCCCATAAATGGAAGTGTGTACCACTCAGACAATCCATCAAAAGTCGCGACGTTTGATGGATCAGAAAACGAAGCAGGAGAGATCACAGCAAAGTGTCTGGTCACCTTCAACATAAACAACAAAGTAATGACACACTGGTTCTGGCGTGACGTCATTAGGAGATCAGAACCTTATCTTGGGGCTGCCTTGCTTGAGGAGCATAACCCAATAATAGATTGGCCGAGAAAACTCTGGAATTCCGTAATTCGAAAAAGACAGATCTGCGCACAAAATACGGAGTCTTTGGGTCCAAATGGATCTAGTAAAGATGTGGCAGAAACGACGACGCTCTAGTCAAACAGTACACGAGTCACACAGTGCGACTTGTCGCCCAGACAGAGGTCAGCTCGCTGTATGTGGCTGAGAATCCAATTTCGGAAGTTTAGCGATACCGCAATTCACCCAGCACACAGATGGAGCATCGCTAATAAGGTTTGCAGTACAAGCTCTGCTGAGGAGTAAAGGTACCTTTCGAGTACTCAGAATGGAATTCTGTATTCGAAAAAGAAGCCTCAGAACGTTTTCCCGAGACAAGACCATGGGATCACGCCATCGAAATAAAAGAAGGATTCATCCCTCGAAAATCAAAGATCTATAATCTATCTCCATTAGAACAGAATTCGCTAGACGAATGGATCAAAGAACAACTTGCAAAAGGATATATCAAACAATCAAAATGCACAAGCATGCGCCCTCTTCTTTGTTCCTAAAAGGATGGTAAAGCCTGAGGACCCGTGTCAAGACTTATCGGTACCTAAATGAATGACTATAACCAAATTCATATCCTTTACCCCTGATCTCCGATCTCATGATTAAGCTTAAAAGGAGCACGCTACTATACGAAGCTCAAATCTCAGATGGGAACAACAATGTTAGGATCAAAGAAGGCCGATGAATGGAAAGCCGCTTTCATTACCAACAGAGATTGGTTGAAACCAACAGTATGTTCTTTGGACTCGAAACTCGCCACAACGTATTCAAGCATGATGGACGATTATTTTCAGAGACATAATTGACGAAGGTGGTTGGTCATCTACAATTGGATGACATCCTGATTGTTGTGCAGCACAAAAGAAAACTCAGAGTCACGAACTAAACGCGTTCTGGAACGCCTACACACACGTCTTTTTCTAAAAATTGGAAAATGTAAATTATCGCCCAGGAAGAGTGGAATTCCTTGCATGTTGTTAGTCCCACAATACAGTCAAAATGCGATCCGATCAATTGAGCCGAATAAGGGATATGGCCCAATTCCTACTCGGTTAAAACAAGTACGCTCATTTTTAAGGGGTTTGGCAATATTACCCGCCGATTTTATCGCTCATTTCGCACACCTCGCAAAAACCCTGCCACGATTTAACAAAAAAAGAACAAAATTTGGGATGCACGTCAGCAGAATGCCAAGTGTCATTCGACCTCCTAAAAGAACAAATTATGACCGCCCCTGACTTAGCTATGCCAGACACACTAAACCGTTTATTTTTGGGACCGACGCTTCCAAATGGCTATAGGTGCTACCCTACTCCAAGGGATAGCAACGGACAATCTACACCCATGTAGATAGTCTCTTCTGCGTTTAACTCCAACAGAACGCAATTGGCAAATCATGACAGAGAACTTTATGCTATTATTCGCAGCACTCGAAGAATGGAGATACCTTCCTCTTGGAGCACCCTACCATTATTGTTCGATGCGATCATAAAAACTTAACCTATTTACCGCCGCTCCCCAACGCTTGACAGCAAGACAAGCTCTTGGTGAATAATCTAATCAAGATAATCTCGAAACATAATACAATGTACCTGGCGCAAAACTGAACACAAGCCGAACCCTATCCCGCCGCCCTTGATCTCGCGCAGGAGAAGAAGACGGACGAAAAACAGTCACTATGCTCCAGAAACTATGATTTCATCCAATCGCTCTCACTAGAATTCTTCGCGAAAAGGATTATTAATTAGCAGACGCCACTGACACGTTTGTGACCAACATCGAAACAGTGCCTTGCCCAAAAAATACCCCACCATCCATTATAGAAGCAATATCTCCGACTGAGAAATTGAGAAGAGAATCTATATTATACAAAGCCATCACCTATGTGCCTGACGATCTCGACCTGTGACGGACATCATCAAAGAATACCATGATATCGCCAAGCGCAGGACCCCTGGCTTCTTTAAACGGCTCGCTCTATAAAAGCACGGACTGGCGGGCCTTGGAATGACAGTGTTATTAAAGAAATTTAACAGATGGCTGTGGCACTGCCAAACAGATGAAACAATACTCATCCTAACTGGCCGCGCTTTGACACCTATCATTTCCCACGACCCAACGGCCTTTTCCAACAGAAACTATAGGATTGGCATCACCAACTTGCCCCTTTCGGACGGTTATGAGCTCTAATTCTTGTCGTGGATCGATCAGGCACTTACAAAGGGGGTAGTTCTAATCACCTTGCCATAAAACAATTACTGCCGAGCAAACAGCACGCTATACATCAAAGACGTATTCAAACGCTTTGGTCTCCCTGACGGTCATGATCTCAGATCCCCCCATGGACCGCAATTCGCAGCAAAAGTCTGTTAAGGGATAACAAGCGCGTCAAGATCAAGCATCGATGGCACAGCATTTCATCCGCAGACTGCATGGACAGTCTGAAACGCCTAAATCAGAACTCGAAATCTATCTCAGAATATTATGGCCTATGACGATTAGCCAACTAGGAGCAGAATTCTTACCATTGCCGAATTTGCACATAATATCAACGCACCCATCAAGGCTGAAACAAACGCCGTTTCACCTTATGTATGGAAACAGACCCAGTGCACTACAGAGTAGGTTAAAACGCACCGATGCACACTGTGCAGATGCACATCTTAAAACAGCTACACAAAGCAAGAGAAGAAGCGCTAGCTGCCCACCGAACTAGCCACGTCTAAAAAAATGACACAACGCACTATGCGCCCACTCTAAGCCCTTCAAGAAGGTGACAAATAATGCGATTAGATTCGCAGAAATTCTCCGGATACCATATGAAACACGAAAACTCGCCCTAAACGGGAAGGCGACCGTTTCTCATATAGACAAAAGTTCTAAGGGTACAGTGACATACAGACTAAAATACCAAGCCAATGGCGGAATGCATCCAGTATTTCATGCAGCACTCTTATGCCCTACAAGGAAACTGATGCACATGGGGACCAAATGAAACGAGACACACCACCTGACATCATCAATGGAACAAGAAAGGATATGAAGTTTGAAGCATCATTCACGCATCGCAAGACAGGAAACTCGTATCAATATCTCGTCAAATGGAAGGTTATAGACACGTCACATAACACTTGGGAACCTGAACGCAACTTGAACAAATGCGAAAGAAACTTTCTAGGAGACATAATAAAAACAGAGACGGACTTCCATATAGCCCCAGCAATCTTGCATCGCTAAAACAAACCGAACATACTATGTCTTCCCGCTCCTCCTCGCCCATTGCACAATATCATACTCCACTACCATGCACGTCAGATGGCAAGGATGATCCCTTAACCCTTTCATCACTAGGTCAACGCTACACCCCCCAGGCTTATTATCCACGCGATGACACCCCTTCGCTTCCGACCCTACGGACAGCGTGCCGGAGCACATTAATCCCACAGACCAATGAACCCTCATTAGTCCCATTACGCGACAGCCCACCTCGACCACCACCGCCAAAATCTCCTCAATCGCCCATGCGAGAAGACTAACCAACAGGAATACGAGATCAGACTCTAGTAATATGTGGTACACTGAGAGTAGTCAGGGACACATTCCATCGGACACTCGATGGTACCGAAGATGCGCACCCAGAAACAGCCAGCAGATGGCAGCCAAAGCTACCAGCAGTAGCAGGAACGAATATTTTACATCAGACGGAAGTGGAGGCACGAACCGTTCCAACTCGAGGAAACTCATGGATTTTCAGGAGCGTTTGTCTCTTGTCTACCTATCCACAAATACTGGTCAATTAGGAAAGAACCTGCGGCTTTCGCCCGGATCAACTGGATCAAGCAATATTGATTCGTCTTGCACAAGGTCTGAGAAATTACTTTCCAGCGAACCACACGCCATGCCATCAGACAGATCGCCATCGAGGTATACAAACTTCGACTGTACTACCGTCGGGTCGAAAACTTTCATCAACATAACCACCGAGTGGAACTCACCGGAGTCCTCCAGATCAATCTCGATCAACTGCCCGGATCTCCTCCGCCGCCTTATTAATAACCGACATTGAAGTGATACATCATTGGCGCCATCGAAGCTCGTTGAGCTAACCCGTATACGTATCCTCCCCCAAGATCAATGATGCAGGAACTTGATCAATCAATTCCTGTTCAACCCTATTTACTGCGTCCTAATCGACATGAGATTTATCGACCATCTCAGATGAAATTCAAGATCGGATTGTGACATCCTTGGACAAATTGAAGAAGCGAAAAATAAGACCCTGCCGCATCTAGTTTGGGTAAATGATAAATTCCCACCGAGACCGTTGCCACGCCGCGCACGTCCTCTAATGGAATGAAAGCAAAGTAGTATTCAGACTCTTGCGGATGAACTTGACTTACTGTGCCGCTTAATTGACAGAGGACCCCTCTCGCAACCAGGACGAACCAGAAGGATCCACATCCTTCCGCTTATACCATTAATCCCCCGATCGTCTTCACATCAGTTAAATCCCATTACTCCGCCTAGACAGAGAGGAAACGCCCCGCCCACAATTGCCACAGGCACACGGAAAGCAACCACGCCGCCCTCATGCATGATCTGCAATTCCCGAGGACACCGGACATCACGCATGTCCTAGTCGAGCAATCCTCCCTATGACCTAGTAGTAACCGAACTTGAGCCGCATCAACCCCTGGACCATCAGCAACGCCCCGAACGTCAGCAACCCGGCCCGCCTTCGCGCCCACCTCCTACTCGCCCACGCACAACCGCCGAGAACGCGCCAAGGATATCAACAGGGAACCCGCCCTGGAACAGTCACCTTTGATAATGACGACGAACGCCGTGCTTGGGTTTAATAACCGAAATCGCCCAGATTAGCGATGACGAAGAATTCCGCTTCGGAAAGCCAGTTGGTGGACCGAAAACCGAATTTAATAATGTCGAGTAAGCCCTCGACTTTGTTTTCACTTTTGTATTATATTGGATTAGTTATTGTGGACAAGTTTTCTCTAAAGGAGAGTTAGTGTTACAAACCTATGCGAACATTTTTCATTTTCTTATGTCAGCACCTTCCTTTCCTGACTATCTATGCATCGCCACATCTCCTCTATGATTATGCAATGTTCACCTCACATAAGCGGACCCTTTTTCATCTATGACATATGGCTTACCATCGGTTCGTTTCTATGACATCGTATAGTGATAATCACTAATGACGCTTATGATCTCATAGCTATGATATCATTCTCTAACACGTTCGTTACCTTTTACAGACAGTAGGTTTACGTATAAATTACGGAGAGTTTGTCTTAGGTCGAACCTTAAGTAGACCTTAGCTTGGTAAATACACAAGTTACATCGCTGGGAAACTCTAAGTTCTGGTGAGATTGTCAAGTCCGTTGTTCAAGCGCGGCGCATCCTCCTCACTCAGTTCTCAAGCCTGATCTCCTTCATTGGACTTAGCGCTGTCTAACTCAATCGCGTTGTTCGCCAGACTCTCATTGTTATGGCTCTCGGACAATCCTCGTGGCATTACGTCATTGATTAGATTGGACGAGACTCGTTCATCATAACACCTTTTTGACCTTCATGTTTCCCCATGAGTCAATCCATGTGATCTCTCCCTCCTGACTCTTGGATGACTCAACCATCCTATAAGTCGCTACATAAACCTCCCTGTGGCTGCATCTCTTATGTAATCAAGAAAAGAAAAAATAAAGAAATTGTAACATAACCCCCTCTCAAGGATAGGTCCACATATTCAGGAGCTGTTCGTCCACTTCTTGGCGATTCCTTATCCATTTTTGCCAATTATGTCAGCTTTTCCAGGTACTCATGTTTGAATTTTTCCATTTCCCACTGTATAATTTTTTAGACACTGGGTTGGTTGGGGTAATAGTTTAAAATTACAGTGTGAATGTAGTTCTCGTCCATGGAGTCTCCTCAGACTCCCAGATTGAGTTGATGGAAATCTCAACCTCCTCTTGGCATCTTTGCAATCCGCACCGTTCCCACAAAGCTTCTTTGAGTGCGGTAATTTTCACTTACCAAATATTCTAACTGACCCATCCTCATCATTAATTCGACTATCAAGTATTTTTTCACCTCATAGTCACCAGTGGTGCTCTCTGTTCTCCTGCACTGCTTCTTGGCTGTGTTTTTGCTGGACTTGTATTGGAAAATGAAGCGTGCGTGATACATGTCAATAGTGACTCATTAAAATGTGTACACCTTCAGGCATTGCAGGGTATGAGAATTCAGTACGGGGATGCGTCCAACTTTTTCGAGGATTTATAGGTCCTAAGAATCTCCAAACCTAGTTTTTTTGTTGGTCCAACTGTCAGCAAAGTTTGCATTTATGTACACTAGATCATTCTCTTTTGTACATATAGATGCTCTTTTTTCTTTTGATCATATTGTATGGACATCGCTCTTGCTGCCTTTTTAAGAGCATCTGAGTTGGTTCCAACCTTCTGCTTGTCTTCTGCCAAACTGTGTAACCACTTGACCATGATATGACCAGTATCAATTTGTTCCCTTATTTGGTGCTTGTCCAATAAATTCATTAGAAAGGAGAATACCCTGTAGCCAGGTTCCCAATGTATAACAGGAACTGGCTATTTGCTAACCAATCACTCCAATCATTCTGATTTTCATGACAAAAGTAGATAGTATTGTTCTGCTATCTGATTAACCCTTCCATCTGTCCATCTGTCTGTGGGTAAATGCTGTCAATGGATTGCCTTTTATCCCCAATATTCCAAAGAGTCCTTTTGAATTTTTTTTCTGATATGAATTGTGGTCCCCATCACTAATAATCTTTTTCCGGTACTCCATGATTTTTAAAAATTATGATCCTGATATAATGTGGCCAACTCCTAATGACATTATGTCATGATTGGTAGGTAGAAAGATGCCATTTTGTAAAACCAGTCTACTACTGTTAAGATCA
>JAENRT010000126.1:0-14833 GCA_032173475.1 Amanita phalloides
CCGTCTCCCTCATTCCCTACTGTGCCACTGCTGTGCCTCTGCCTCTCTGCCTCCTCATGCTCATCCTCATGTCCGAGCCATGGTCCGCTTACATAATCTCCAAGATAAGATCCCTGATAAGATCTTCGATAACCCGAATAAGGATTTCCATCCTGATGTGATAACGATAAGATAAGATAAGACCTTTAGATAGACGAATCCTGTATCGAGCCCTTATCCTGTCGTCCAAGTCCATGACTCCAAACTCCAAATAGAGTCTTACTGTCGGCCTTTGCCTTTGTGTATGCGAGTCTTCATCCTGCTTGCCTCTATGCTAAGAGAATCCAATTGGTGTTATTCATAACACCTTCATGCTAAGTGATCCTTGTCGTTTAATATCACCTTTGACTATTTGCCCTTGATAGATCCGCTGGCCTATACATTGCTCTTCGGCCACTATCCTTGGTTGCGATTGTCTTCCCACTCTGGCCTATACATCGCTCGACTTGTGCGGTGGCTTGCCAATGCTCTGTCCCTCCTCCTCTGCTACAAACTTGATAAGGCAGCTGCTACTCCTGCCATCGTTGGTGAGTATACGCCCTACGCCTTGCGTTATAGATAATAAATGAGATACACCAGATAAGGCGTCGAATGCGTCGAAATGTCGAACTCAGGGGTTGGTTCGTAACAGATTTGTGCAGGGCTTCGCAAAAATAGCCAAACCATTAACAAAGCTAACAGGCAAGGTTGACTGGGAATGGATACAATTTCAACAAGAGCCTTTTCCAGGGACTGAAAACCTTATTGGGGAGGAAGTAGTTCTCAAAAATTCCTGATGTATGAAGGACAATTTTGTGTCGAGGTGCGACACATCAGAATTTTCGCACTTAGGTGGGAATACTGTCCCAGGAGGGGAAGATGGACTCTGGAGACCAGTGCATTTATTTCGAAATCATTAAATGAAGCAAGAATGATATTACGAGATCTATGACAAAAGAGATTGCTCGCAGTCATGCATTCATTTTATGAATAATGGTCACATTATCTCAAAGGGGCCAAACAAACAGTAGCAAGGTTTTGATCGGATCACCAGAACCTCACATACTTCAGGAAAGCGCAAAATCTCAATAGAGACAAGCGCGATGGGGTGACAGATTTACAGAGAAGTATTAATTTTTCATCAAACATAGATTGGGAAAGTCAAACCTCGAAGTGGACATCCTGTCTTGAAGAGCGCCATTCATCATCCAGGAGGACCTGGATAATAAGGAGTAGTATTGCTGGAAGGAAGATCTTTTTGTGAGATTATATGATGATGATTGATGCCATTAGAGGATGGCTAATTGGGAGAGTAAAAAAGATTTACTTGCACAGCCATGGGAAACCAGGTTCAGAATGGACTAGCAGACAAGATCCCAATTTTAAGCATGAAAGATGCGGATTGGTTACATGCGAAAGAACCGGATACTATCCCCACAAAGTCAAAACAGGAATTCAATCATGGGGATTCATCATTTGTGGGGGCCATCCAGGAAGTTGCGAAGACCCTGGAACTCATAAACAAGACAGTTTTGGTGGCCTAATATGCGCAAGGACCATGAGAAGTTTAGTCGCAGGCTGGAAGTATGCCAGGGTTAAGCCGAATCGGACAAAAATGTGCAGCCACCATTAAGCGCCACAACGACCATGGGTGAGGTACACAGGAACCAGGCAAATCATCTCAATAGATTATTGATGGACCACATACCAGAGTCAAAAGGGAAATGATGCTGTCTTAGTCAGAAGTGGATAGGTTCACCAGAAATCCTATTTTCTTCCTACTACTACAATGGTCACATCACAGGGGATTGCAGTTCTATTCAGGGACAATGTCTTCTGCAAACATGGACTTCCAAGAAAAGTCATCAGTGATCAAGGACCACAGTTTGTGTCAAGGTTCATGACAGACTTGTATGGGATGTTGGGAATTAAAGGAAACCCATCAACAGCATATCATCCCCAGATGGATGGACAAACAGAAAGAGTTAATCAGGAAGTCAAAGCATTCCTGTCCATGTTTGTCAACAATCATCAGGATAATTGGAGTGATTGGTTGGCAGTGGCTCAATTCTGTCACAATGACAGGGTACATTCGTCCACCAGATTCACACCATTCTTCATGAATTATGCGGCAACATCCAAACAAAGGTCTAAATCCACATACCAACCCTAAGGTAGTAGTGGTTTTGAAGAGTTAGCACAGAATGAAAAAAAGCGTACATTTTGAAAAGGGCAACCCCAATCTCTGGGAAAAAGCGAGATACTATGAAACAACAATATTGAATGAAACCCGTCAGGCATCGTGAGAGTATAACCAGGGATAAGGTATCTCAGTACAGAAAACCTTCCTATGCCTACACATAACTAAGAAGTTGGAGTGGCTAAGTTTGCTGGGACCACTAGAGGGTGTAGGAAAGTCGGAGCAGCAGCAGACCATTTGAAATTCCCAAGTCATGGAGGATATACAACATGTTCAATGAGTTTTGCTAAAAAACCGTACAAAAGAACCTGGTGTTTCCCTAGACAAAAAAGAGAAGAAAAAGCAGCGGTCGTAAAGAAGTCAGATGCGTGGAGGGTCAAAAGATGAAGAATATGAGGTGGAGGAAATCTTGGACAGTCATGTCAGCAAGCCAAGGAGGAGGAAAATTGGAATACTTTGATCAAATGGCGGAATTATCCACAAGAGGATCATCGGTGGGAACCAGCACCAATGCTTACAAATGCAGCCGCCAAAAAGTTAAAAAGTCCACAAGGAAAATCCTTCCACGCCAAGGGCAATTCAGAAGCGAGAAATGAAGTTTCATCACTATATGAATTATACAAAACCACAGGTCTTGAAATCACTCTTTGGTTGGGAAGACAGCAAGTTTGAGAGGGAATATTTGGAGAAGTTAGAGAGAAATTGGAAGAGGTGGAAGGGAGACTGATGACCCATTTATGAGGAAGTCGACAGGAATGGGACATTCTCAAGAAAGAGGAAAATCCCAGCAGTGCAACCGAAAAAACAAACAGTGGCACCACAACATAACAGACCAAGAAGGTCTGTACCCTCTATAAAAGGCAAAGAGAGGAAATGCCACAGTGGAGCAGATGGAACCCGAGGGAACCGACAACTGGAATGATGGATGCATCATTGTTCAATGATGAACCACTCCCAGAAGGATGCGAGGGTGCGATAATCGAAGTAGACAAACCTCAGAATGAAGAAACATTGGAGGAGTCTGACAACAACAAATCGGATTGTGATACAGTCATGGCATACGAAGACTGTCACAAGGAAATGGGGGAGGAAGAAGTGTGAAGATGAAGACCTGGTGTCTAGGACTTTTTTCAGTAGTTATAGTTTTTCTTTTGCAGTTTCAGGATTGGTATGGTATAGGCTTCAGGGAGGCCTATTGGGACGAGATCAGGATCAAGCCAGAACAAGGACGATTGCATTCAGAGGACATGAATCTTAAAGGGGGGTGAGTTATGAACCAACCCTTCAGTTCGACGTTTTGAATGCATTCGACACTTTATTCAGCGTATACTCATTTGTTATCTATAATGCAAGGTGTAGGGCGTATACTCACCAACCATGGCCAGGAGTACAGCTGCCTTATCAAGGTTGTACAGAGTGAGGGACCAGAGCCATGGCAAAGCCCACCACAGTCAATCCAACATATAGGCCCAAGTGGAAGACAATCCACAACCAAGGATAGTGGCCAGAAGAGCAATGTATAGGCCTACGGATCTATCAAGGGGAAACAGTCAAGGTGATGAGTGGGACGCACAAGGATCACTTAGCATGAAGGTGTTATGACAACACCATTGATACTCTTAGCCGATAGCAGCAGCTTAGGATGAAACTCATTTATACACACAGGCAAAAGGGAGACAGCTAAGACCTATTGAGTTGGATCATTGAACTTGGATGACAGGATCAAGGCTTTGATACAATTCGCATCTTACCTAAAGATCTTATCTTATCTTATCGTTATCACATCAGGATGGAAACCCTTAGCGGCGTTATTGAAGATCTTATCAGGATCTTTATCTTGCGAGATTAAACATAAGCAGACCATGAGTCGGACATGAGGATGAGCATTGAGGAGCCAGAGCATGCTAGAGGCCACAGCAGTGCCACAGTGGAGGAATGAGGGAGATGGCAGGCAGGAGTTGGGTTAGGATTAGTGGAGATTATAAGGAAAGGGCTGCATAGTAGGTAGCTACTCTAAGACTCGAGATAGTTTGTCTTGCCTTCAGGCAACTACTGTTTTCTTACAATCCATTCATTGCTTGTTCTCATTTCTCTTTGCTCACTTACCAGGCAAGCTGAGTGTTGTGTTTTTTTTATCCTGAGCCAAGCTCCTAATAATTACACAAAATACAATATTGGCCGAGTTATCCCACAAATGGCGGAAGTAGCCATTCCATGGGCTGCATATCTTGAAAGGAAGCAAGAGTTAGATTTGCACTTTCGGACGAGACAAAAAACGACATTTATCATATCTATCTAGGTTGACAAAATTCTACTTGAAGAAAACAACAGCCAGTACGAGTAGAATTGACATACTCCTGGGCAGATGTTGATGAATTTGCAAAAGATTACTGGTGGAAAAAGATCACTCTTGGTGCAGCCAAGAATGATGAGGAGGTTGTATATCCAAGGCAAACTTATGTGCAGGCGGTACAATCCAACCACTTTCAGGGAGCTGGCAGACGAGTTACACGTCAGTTCACAACAAACTGGTTTGGAGAACTGTTGGGTGATTGGTTTAATGAAGAATTAAAGGAGGAAATGCGAATGAGACTGGAAATGATACATCCACCCAGTTACATTGACATAACAAAATGGAATCAACAGGTCCAACACGCTAGTAGGAAAGTGTTGCCACTGAGAGGATTCACTTGGTTCCGACCCAAAACTCTGGGACTCTGTTACATTCGTCTGTTTAAACAGCAGTACTGGTGGGCATTCACATGGCCTTTATAAACGATCTTGGGGAGAAATAGTGGCATATGAAAAGGATATGAGAGATCCGGACACCAGGGTAAAAGTAACCTTCAATAGAAGGGAGGCGAAATTCCATGTTGAGCAAGATGCATATGGAAGGAGTGCAGAGGCCATCTTAGAAGAGTATGGAGGGGACAAATTGGTCCAACAACATTATTCGGTCAGATTCAACATCACAGATGCACTTATACAGGCATTGGTGGGACTTATCACCATGGCAGTTGGAATATTCAGACCATGCTTGCAATGCACTAACAGCATGAATGCCTCATACAGACACAGAATGAACAGAGCAAGGAGCACAATTGGCCAATGTAATCAATCAGGTCAATAACACTTTTTACATCGCCTTGGTGATCCACACCCACCTTTGGAAATGGGAAAAGACAGAAGATATGAAGGAGATCCAAAGAAATTGTGGTGTGTTACGACAATTGCGAAATATTTTCAAATTAGTTGAGTGAGCAATCCAAAGCAAAGGATGATGATCACAATTGAATGAGGTTAAGGAAGGGGATGGATAGATAGAGCAGAGGAACATGGTCAGTGGCAAAGACAACGGAGCAAGAGGAATTCGAAAACCGAAGAATAGCACAATCAAATGCTGATGCAAATAATCGCATTATTGCCAAAGTTGTGGGAGACAATTGATTATGGGAAGAATGCAACAGGCACTTAGGAGACAGCGAGATGGGACATGGCGGTGGAACCTTAATAACCACACGATATTGTCATGGGAAGATATTGAAACAACAGAAGGATTGAAGGATTTTTCTTGACAGACGCAAAACTCGAGACAGATGGATTTGAAAATTAGTAAACTCTGAACGAGAGGTTCTCGCGAAAAGTCGAGGATTATTATCATAATTCTAGGAGCAATCGACATGCTCAACAGAGGCTAATCAATGCGAATTGCATAGTTATAGCATTTTGTCAAAGGTCTTCCCTGGCATTAGGAAGACGAGTGGTGGAGATTGGAATGTTGGATGGTGCAAGAAGTATTGATGGATCTCAACCAGGAGATCTGCAACAATGGTATGATTGGGCACTGGCGATTGAGAAGAGTTGGAGGGATGTGCAACAGCTGTATCTGAAAGTGACAACCACAACAAGTGGTAGCAAACCTGCGCAGAATATGCAGAATCAACAGAACAAACCATGGCAACAAAACACGAGTAAACCATGGCAGCAGAACCAACCAGTTCTAAATCAAAATACACCTGTGATGGCATCAACATCTAAAGACCCGGATGCAATGGATGTGGACCATTGATGCGCATCGATTACTTGTTACAACTGCAGGAAGGTTGGACACATGAAGTGGGACTGCAGGGCGCCACCGAAGGATAAGGGAAAGCAGGTGGTGAAGCGATGGAACTTGGCAAGGGAATATGTCAGAGATCTGACAGAGGAAGAAAAAAAAGAAGTAGCGGAGGAGTTGGGTTTTCAAACCAACTTGTGAATGAGCGTTTCAATTCACAAGTTATGGACATTGTAAAATATGAGGATTCACATGTAAAATTACCTGAGATTTTATATGAATGTTGTTCACTTGTACATTGTCTGAGAAACACACCAATAAGTGCGACCAAACAAAGACTGACTACATGGTCAGCCCCATGGATGGTAAGGCGTATTTGGGATCAATCAATGGAAACAGCCATCAAAGATATGAGAACATGGGTTAAGAAAAACCGAGAGGAGGAAGTAGATGAAACATTGATTCATGAATTGAATCAAATGTCAGAAAAAGATGCATTGTGGTATTTAAACCACATGAAATCAAGGTCATGCCTTGTTAGAACAACAGGACAAAGGCAAATGGACATAGGAGTCATAGTGCAAACTAAAGATTCCTTACAAAACTTCAAGATTAAAGCATTAGTTGATTCGGGATGTACAGCATCATGTGTAAACAAAGCATTTATTGAACAAAATGCGATCAACACACATAAGCTACCAAAACCCATTCCAGTCTTTAATGCGGATGGAACACGCAATGCAGGGGGAGATTTAGAGGAAATGGTGGAATTAAAGCTGAGAATCAGAGACCATTGGGAATCATTGGAATTCAGAGTATTGGCATTAGGGAAGACGGATATGTTTCTGGGACACGATTGGTTGAAGTACCATAATCCGGAAATAAATTGGAAAAACCAAATATTAACCTTTTCACGATGTCCTGGGAGCTTGTTGGAGAAGTTTGACAGTGAATGAACCGGAGGAAGAAATAGATCAAAAAGAATGGGAAGAAGGAGATTGTTTACTAGCTGTTCATATTGGACAAGAAGAATTGCAATTACAGGCTTTCCAATCTAAAGCCACGGAAATTGCTTCACAAAATAAAGTAAAGTGATCACTAGAAGAGATAGTACCATCTCATTATCTACCACACTGAAAAGTTTTCGAAAAAACCACCTTTGATGAACTACCACTGCGACGACCATGGGATCATGCAATCAAATTAGTACCGGGATCTAATCCCTTAGATTGTAAAATTTACCCATTGAACAGGGAGGAACAAAAGGTGTTAGAAGATTTCCTTACAGAAAATCTGGAAAGTGGACAGATAAGACCTAGCAAATCTCCAATGGCATCACCATTCTTCTTTGTCAAAAAGAAAGATGGATCTTTGAGACCAGTACAGGATTATCAAAAACTTAATGAAATGACCATTAAGAATCATTATCCATTACCATTAATATCAGAATTGATAGACAAATTAAGTAATGCAACGATATTTTCAAAAATGGATATTCATTGGGGATATAATAATATCTGTATCAAGGATGGTGACAAATGGAAAGCAGCATTTCACACAAATCGAGGACTTTTTGAACCTTTAGTAATGTTCTTTGGTTTAACAAATTCACCAGCTACTTTTCAAACCATGATGAATGATCTGTTCTGGGAGGAACTTGCTGAGGGATGGGTGGTGATTTACATGGATGACATATTAGTGTTCTCACAGTCAAAAGAACAGCATGAAAAACATGTAAATCAGATTCTGGCAAAGCTGGAAAAGAATCAATTATCATTGAAACCTGAGAAATGTTATTTCAATAAAACAGAAATCAAATTTCTAGGGATGATAATCACAAAAGATTCAGTACAAATAGATCCAGCAAAAGTAAAAGCCATAAAAGATTGGCCTGAGCCTAAGAATAAATGAGAAGTACAACAATTCTTGGGATTTGTCAACTTTTATTGTCGATTTGTGAAAGGATTTGCAAAAGAAGCAAAGCCTTTAACGGAGTTAACAGGAAAGAAAGATTGGGAATGGGGTCCTCAACAAGTGGAAGCAATGAGGAAATTGAAAGAGAGGATAGTGGAGGAGGTGGTATTGGCAATACCAGATGAAGGAGGGCAATTTCGAATTGAAACAGACACATCTGACTTTGCATTAGGGTCAATATTGTCACAACAACAAAATGGCATATGGAGACCAGTCGCATTTATTTCACAAGCTCTAAACAAAGCAGAAAGGAATTATGAGATCTACAATAAAGAAATGCTTGCAATTATGCATTCATTATACAAATGGTCCCAATATCTAAAAGGAGCAAAGGAGATAATTGAGATCTTAACTGATCATCAAAATTTGACATACTTCTGGAAACCACAAAACCTAAATTGTAGACAGGCGCGATGGGTTATGGATTTACAAGAATACAATTTTGTAATAAAACATAGGTCCGGCAAGTAAATTCCAAAGCAGATCTGTTATCAAGATGAGCTGGATATGAAAAAGGAGAAAGAGACAATGAGGATGTGATATTGTTAAAAGAAGATTTGTTTATACATTGGGATAGAAGTGAGATAGGATTAGAAAAACTGGAAAATGACATTAAAAAAGTAAACAAAAGGCAATGGGATGAACAAGTGGAAAAAGGATTAAAAGAGAAAAAAGAAGGGTTTGAATATGAAAAAGGACAAAATCTGGTAACATGGAAGGGAAGAGTTTATGTACCAGCAGTAATACGGTTAAGGGAGGAGGTGATTCAAATACATCATGATCGGGGACACCCAGGAATTGCTAAAATGCTGGAATTGATAACTTGAGGATACTGGTGGCCAAATATGGGAGAGGACATTAAGAAATACATTCAAGGATGCAGGACTTGTCAGATGGTCAAGCCAGACAGACAAAAACAAGTGGCTCCATTAAACCCACACGCGATACCTGATACTCCTTGGAAACACATATCAGTAGATTTGATTGGACCCTTACCAGAATCAAAGGGATACAATGTGATCTTAACAGTGGTGGATCAATTTTCAAAGATGGCATATTTCCTACCCACCAATACAATGATAACATCATTAGGAGTAGCCACTTTGTACCGGGATCATATTTTCAAAAATCACGGAGTACCAGAAAAGATCATCAGTGATCAAGGACCACAATTCGTATCTAAATTCACAAAGGAACTCTTTGGAATATTGGGGATAAAAGGCAATCCATCAACAGCATTTCATCCACAGACAGATGGACAGACGGAAAGGGTTAATCAGATAGCAGAACAATTACTATCTACTTTCGTCAATGAAAATCAGGATGATTGGAGCGATTGGTTAGCAATAGCCCAATTTTGTTACAATGACTGGGAACACTCAGCGACAGGATATTCCCCATTCTATATGAATTACAGACAACACCCTAACAAGGGAACAAAAATTGATATGGGTCACATCACGGTGGAAGCAGTTACACAGTTCGCAGGAAGACAAGTGGAGGTTTGGAATCAAGCTCAGAATGCTCTCAAAAAGGCACAAGAGGCGATGTCATTACAGTATGACAAAAGAAAAAAGACATCTATATTGTACAAAAAGGATGATCTAGTGTACATAAATGCCAAACATTTGCCAACAGTTCGACCAATGAAAAAACTAGGTGAGCAATTCTTAGGACCTTATAAAATCCTTGAAAAAGTTGGACCATCTGCATACCAAATTCTTATCCCTGCATCCTGGAAGGTGTATAACGTTTTTAATGAGTCACTGTTAAAACCATATTACACACCTTCGTTTCCAATACAAGCCAGCAAAAACGCAGGCCAGAAGAAGAAGCAGGAGAAAGAGAACACCACTGGTGACTATGAAGTGGAAAAAATACTTGATAGTCGAATTAACCGACAAGGATGTGGTCAGTTAGAATATTTGGTGAAGTGGAAAAATTACCCACTCAAAGAAGCTTCGTGGGAACCAGCACGGAATTGCAACCATGCCAAGAGGAGTGTCGATAATTTCCATTGACTCAATCTGGGAGCGCCAAGGAGACTCCATGGACGAGAACTATCGTTCATGCTGTATTTAAACTATACCCAACCACTGGTGTCTAAAAAATTATATGGGTGGGAAGATGGAAAATTTGAATGTGAGTACCTGGAAAAGCTGGAACGTAATTGGCAAAAATGGAAAGGAAATCGCCAAGAAGCAGAACAAACAGATCCTGATTGTGTGGAACCCAATCCTTGAAGAGGGGGTTATGTTACAATTTCTTTATTTTCTTATTTTCACTCATGGGGAACATGAGGTCAAAGGTATATAAGGAGTGGTTAGTAGGTAGTGCTCCTTAGCCTTATGATTGTTTCTGTCATACACAGACCAACTATCACTCTCTCTCTTTCTCTTCTCTAAACCTTGAGGTTGTGTGGAATGACATTCTAACAATTGTAGGATAACTCAGCCATTTATATTTTGCATAGTACTTTGGCTTGAAAAGGTACATGTAACAGTATCCTTTTTGCTGCCATGGTTCTGCTGCCATTTGTTTATAGTGACTGGGTTTGCCAGGTAGTTTGGTCTCTACATTATCTGCCCATTCCTTGATTCGCTGCATCTGTTCCTCTATCATCTCTTCTCCACATGCAGGGAGAAAGTAGTCCAAGCTCAACATTTTCTGATTAAGCATTCCCAACCCCTTATAGTTCTTAGGAGTAATGGGCTCCACCTTGTAAATCGTATATACCACCTTTTTCTCATACAGTGAGTATTGTACTGAACCTGAGCTGGTTCAATCCCAACTGGTTCAATACTGCTGTGGCTTCATGATATTCCCATTAAGTGCATGCATTAAACGATTCCACTCCTTGGTGGACAAAACCAATCCCTCATGTTTTAATGTTATCATGTTCCATCCACACGTTAACAGTTGAATATTTGACAGTGTGTCGAACAGTGCCTTTTGGATTATGGAGTCTGCCTCCATGTTGTTAAGTAGATCTACCAATGTTTGGTAGTCCAATGCCTCCTTGCATTCCACCTCCTTGAGCCGCCATTTATGAAGCAGCTTTTCATGCTTCTCCTGCATGAGCACCTTCCATGCCTCCTCCTGTTTGTGAATCGACACTTCCTCAAGTTGTTCTGCCTCTCACTGAGCCTCTCACTCCAGTCATCATTTCTCTTCCCATTGCTCCTTGAGCCAACGTCTGTATGCCTTGATATGAGCATCACATTGTCACCTATCAACCACAGTGGCAACCTTCCTCTGAACTTTCTTAGTAATTGCGCATCCTCATGCCCATTCTGCCTCAAAGGCAATTCCAATCTTGCCCAACATCATGTTGGCGAAGGGTAACACATAACAGAAAACTTGATCCATTGTGATGAATAGATCAAGTGTGATGATAAGGAAAGTTGATTAGATTGCTGATGTAATGATCCACGGAATGCCTTGTGTAAAAGGTGTGTTTCATTCTGTAAGAAAAATCTTTGATAACTTCTGTCTCTCAGCACTACAGACAGTTATCTGTTCGTTCAGCTGTACAGTAGATGATCTCAGATGAGACAATGTCGACAAGGGGTCCAATGGTTGACTTAAGAGACGTGGTGCCTGGGGCTTCACTCAGATGTCCTCGTGCTCAGTTCAAAGAACTGATACATTATTGGTGTTCTGAGACTGTTCTCCTTGATACATGGCATGTCAAATAAGTTGTCTTTGTTGTCAACCAACAGTATTCAGGCCTGATCTGTACTGGTGCACCTACACCATGTAGAGATGAGGGTCCTCCTGACTATTTTGTTGCCTAGACCTTGGTTTTCATTCACCACACTACTGGACTCGCCAACACTGCCACTACAGCCAAGGGCATACTCTGTCACAATAGCTGTTTGTCACCAAGACATGGAAAGGTTGATGTCACCCAAAATGTGGGTGATGTTGATGAAGGGTAAAGGGTTGTTTGCCTTGTGTAACGATGAGCAAGACATGCTCTTTGTTATTGAGTCAAACAGTGAGGTGTATAAGCCTTACAATTATGTTAGAAGGTCATTCCAACAAAACCTCAAGGTTTGAGATGAGAAGAGAAAGAGCAAGAGTTGCTGTGTGGTATGACACAAACAATCATAAGGCTAAGGAACACTACCTACTAGTCCCTCCTTATATACCTTTAACCTCATGTGACTCTCTTCCTTAAACTCCTGATGACTCAGACACTATGATCGCTGACCTAACCTTCCAGCAGCTGTGTCCTTTACATAATCAAAGAAATAAAAGAAATAAAGAAATCATAACAGGAACAAGGTCTTGTGTTCATGCATCAGTGGGATTCTGGTGTGACTGCATTGCACCATCTTATCCAATTCACCATGGTGAATCTCTGTCAGAAAAAAAGAATTTGTTTGCATATTCCTTAAGTAGCCCAACTAGATAAGTGAAGGACGATTGTGGAGTGCATGGTGGAGATAGCATCAAAGAAGGATGTGAATGCCAGATAAGATAAGAAGAAATGGGGAATGTGATTCACTACATTGCCAAAAATGGATGCACAGACAAAATTGAAAGTTCACATGGCACTGTATATAATATGTATGTTAGGTTCAGTGGTCACTTTGACTTGGCCGAAAGGATCTTCACTGTCTCTTTATGAACATTTTGACTCACATGGTGCCATCATCATATTGTGATAATCATTATTAGGTGCACCACTAAGATCAAGTACCTGAGCACCTACTACTGGCACTGTGCTGTCTGCTTTAGCACAAATTCCATATCCACTTTCAATTTTTGCAATTAAATATGGAAAATCAAATCATGACTGCAAGAATAGATAAAAGGCGTTGAGCATGGGATGTTCAAAACTCAATTCCCTTTCAAATTCTACCTGTCAGAAACCTCTCAACCACAATGTCTGATATCAACACCACCTGTCTTCCTGCCTGGCTCGCAACCTGCCCATGCACTGGTGATGATGTCAACCCCACCCTTACTTGTGGTGAGAGGTGAGCCCAACACCCATCCAATGATGTACAAATGCACTTACATGTTGTGTAGCCTTTGCTAAATACCCTCAGCCCTGTCCATCAGTCAAGGTGTCACCATCCCATTTCTTGACAACAATTCAAGGCAATTATACTGACTTAAATATAGGCAGTGTATGTTGTTGACGATATCAGGCTTGGACTGTTGATCCTGGATCAGAGGTAAGGCCTTATTTGCTTGTGGTGAAGCAAATGTAATAAGTTACCTTTTCCAAGACAACCCATGTGCTTTTTCAATCCTTTGTCACATTTGTAAACATATAAAACCCACATGAATGATTTGTGCTGTACTGTGAAGCAATGTACCTGTTGTGTGTATCTTGTCAGTGGGATTTAGTGTTGCCAACCTTGCAGGCTGCTGTCACCAAAACTTGAGTGTCCTGATTGTCTTTGTCTTTTCTACTTGATGGAAAAACATTACAATATTGAAATTTGGACACTCTATACCTCTGAAAAGCTACCAAGGACAAAAGGGGGTTTATAGAACTGATGCCATGGTCAATGTGGGGGGAAGGCAACTTCATGTTGACTCATGCACACCGTGCAGCTGTATGTGACATTTAGCATGCCAGAGGATGTGGTCACGGATGACATGGCCCCAGTGGCACCATCATTGATAGACCCAGTTGATTGTATTTAGATGGTTATGACTGTTGATTGTTCGATTGTTCAGATCTTCATGCTTGGGCAGCAAGAAGTCTTACAGTTTAAGGTCCATGTCCTACATCTTTGTTCCAAGAATGCCATGCCAGAAATGCTCACTGAACTGCGTGCTTCTGTTCCAAAACGTACTTCACACAATACATGGCACCATGTAGTAGAATCTACCATTGCATATGCACATGCCAGGAGATGCATTGTGGGGCCACAAATCACTGGCCAAGGTCAAAACTTATTGGGAAGCGCAAGAGGTGAAGAAAGGACAGTTAATGATTATCACAGAGGAGCAATTGTGTACTTTGGTGAGGGATACACTGAGGTTTTCAATGTGAACTGATGAGCACCACAACTGATGGATGCAGGGGACAGGGCTGTCAGCAATTGAAGATGTCGTAAGGTTGCTTGTAATTACCTACCCCACACAGACAATGTGGAAAATATGCTCACATGCAATGAGCTTGTATGGCTGTACTGTACATTATGTTATTCCATGACAACCATGAAACAAAGATTAATGTCCAAAAATGTTACTATGCACAGTGCATCACTATCATGAATGCTTTCTATATATCTTGTCTATTCTTGGATTGGAGTAATTCCACTGATTGCTGATGTTGTTATGAGATTGCCAAGCTCACCAATATGCATTCACCAGTCACGGCTTTGGAATTCAGGATTCTTATCACAGCACTTGTCATTAGTGTTGCCACCAGCTCAGCTCTGAGCCAGCTCTGAACTTAGCTGAGCTGATTTGGACCCAAGCTGGAGCTGAATTTTCAAAGCCAGCTATAGCCAGCTCAAGCTGGCTGTAGCTGCATCAGCAAACTTGGGGGGTCTCTACATAGTACTACCATAGCTACTATAGTACTACATAGGGTCCATAGTGGTCCATAGTGG
>JAENRT010000127.1:0-159408 GCA_032173475.1 Amanita phalloides
AACTGTTAAACCAGATAGACAAAAGCGAGCGGCTCCGCTGAATCCACACACGATACCAGATACTCTGTGGAAGCACATATCCGTAGATCTGATTGGACCCTTACCAGAATCAAAGGGATACAATGCAATCTTAACAGTGGTAGATCGATTTTCAAAGATGGCATATTTCCTACCCACCAATACAATGATAACATCATTAGGAGTAGCCACTTTATACTGGGATCATATTTTCAAAAATCACGGGATACCAGAGAAGATCATCAGTGATTGGGGACCACAATTCGTATCTAAATTCACAAAGGAACTCTTTGGAATACTGGGAATTAAAGGCAATCCATTGACTGCATTTCATCCACAGACAGATGGACAGATGGAAAGGGTTAATCAGATAGCAGAACAATTACTATCTACCTTTGTCAACAAAAATCAGGATGATTGGAGTGACTGGTTAGCAATAGCTCAGTTCTGTTACAATGACTGGGAACACTTGGCAACAGGGTATTCCCCTTTCTACATGAATTACAGATGACACCCAAATAAGGGAACAAAAATTGATACGGGTCATATCATGGTCGAGGCGGTTACACAGTTTGCAGGAAGACAAGTGGAGGTCTGGAACCAAGCTCAGAATGCTCTTAAGAAGGCACAAGAGGCGATGTCATTACAATACGACAAAAGAAAAAAGGCATCTATATTGTACAAAAAAGATGATCTAGTGTACATAAATGCCAAACATTTGCCAACAGTTCAACCAACAAAAAAACTAGGCGAGCAATTCTTAGGACCTTATAAAGTTCTCAAAAAAGTGGGACCATCTGCGTACTGAATTCTCATCCCTGCATCCTGGAAGGTGTACAATGTTTTTAATGAATCACTGTTAAAACCATATCACACACCTTTGTTTCCAATACAAGCCAGCAAAAATGCAGGCCAGAAGAAGAAGCAGGAGAAAGAGGACACCACTGGTGACTATGAAGTGGAAAAAATACTTGATAGTTGAATCAACCGACAAGGACATGGTCAGTTAGAATACTTAGTAAAATGGAAGAATTACCCGCTCGAAGAAGCTTCGTGGGAACTGGCGTGGAATTGCAACCATGCCAAGAGGAGTGTCAATGATTTCCATCGACTCAATCTGGGAGCACCGAGGAGACTCCATGGACGCAAACTATTGTTCACACCGTATTTAAACTACACTCAACCACCAGTATCTAAAAAATTATATGGGTGGGAAGATGGAAAATTTGAACGCGAGTACCTGGAAAAGCTGGAATGTAATTGGCAAAAATGGAAAGGAAATCGCCAAGAAGCGGAATGAACGGATCCTGATCATGTGGAACCTGATCCTTGAAGAGGGGGTTATGTTACAATTTCTTTATTTTTCTATTTCGTGATTACATAAGACGCAGCCACAGGGGGGTTATGTCAGTGACAATAGGATGGTTGAGTCATCAGGAGTCAGGAGGGAAAGGTCACATGATTGACTCATGGGGAACATGAGGTCAAAGGTATATAAGGAGTGGTTAGTAGGTAGTACTCCTTAGCCTTACAATTGTTTCTGTTGTACACAGATCAACTATAGCTCTTCTCTTTTCCCTTCTCAAACCTTGGGGTTTTGTTGGAATGACCTTCTAACAGCACCACTCTAAACCCTTCAAAGAAGGTGACAAAGTATGGTTAGATTCCAGGAATCTCTGGATACCATATGAAACACAAAAACTTGCCCCTAAATGGGAAGGACTGTTCTCTATAGAAAAAGTTCTAGGACCAGTGACATACAGACTAAAATTACCAAGCCAATGGCGAATTCATCCAGTGTTTCATGCAGCACTCCTTATGCCTTACAAGGAAACTGATGCACATGGACCAAATGAAACAAGACCACCTCCTGACCTCATCAATGGACAAGAAGAGTATGAAGTCGAAGCAATCATCATGCATCACAAGAAAGGAAACTCATATCAATATCTTGTCAAATGGAAAGGTTATGACATGTCACATAACACTTGGGAACCTGAACACAACTTGACAAATGTGGAAGAACTTCTAGAGACATATAAAAGCAGAAGACGACTCCACTAGCCCCAGCAATCTTTGCATTGCTAAACCAGCTGAAACTATATGTCTTCTCGCTCCTCCTCGCCCATTGCACATATCTACTCCACCTACCATGCAGTCAATGAGCAAGGATGATCCCTTAACCCTTTCATTGCTAGGCTCAATGCTACACCCCCCAGGCTTATTGATCCACATGATGACACCCCTTCCAACTTCAACCCTAATGACATCATGCTGGAGTCACATATCCCACAGACCAATGACCCTTGTAGTCCCACTACACCAATGCCCACCTCGACCACCACCACCCAAGTCTCCTCCTCACCCATGTGAGAAGATATACCAACAGGAGCTACATGATCAGATCCTAGTAATCTTTCACCAGGATCAAACTGGATCAAGCAATCATTGTTTGTCTTGCACAAGTCTGGAGAATACTTTCCAGCAAACCACACACTGTCACCATCAGACAGATCACCATCAAGCACACAAACTTTGACTGTACTCACCTCGTCAAAACTTTCATCAACATCAACCACCTAGTGTGGGAACTCACCGAATCCATCCAGATCAACCTCGATCAGCTTGCCCTGGATCTCCTCTGCTGCCTATTAATAACCGACATTGAACAGTACATCATTAATGCCATCAAGCTTGTCCGAGCTAACCACATACACATCCTCCCTCAAACTAATGATGTCAGGAACTTGATCAAAATCAATTCCTGGTTCAACCCTATTTACTGCATCCCTAACTGACACAAGATCATCAATATCTCCAACGAGATTCAAGATCAGATTGGTGACATCCTTGGACAAATTGAAGAAGCAAAGAACAAGACCCTGGCCACTTCCAGTTTAGTTAATGATAAATTCCCACCAAGGCTGACCACCATGCTGCACACTATCCTCAATGGAGATGAAATGCAAGTAGTAGTTCAGACTCTTGCCAAACTGGATTCTACTGTGCCACTTATGATGAGGACCCCTCTCACAATGAGACAACCTGAAGGATTGACATCCTCTGCTATACCCATTAATCCTCCAATCATCTTCACATCTGTCAATCCCACCACTCTGCCAAGACAGAGAGGAAACACACCTGCCACACCACAGGCACCATGAAAACAACCACACTGCCCTCAGTGCCTGATCTGCAACTCTCGAGGACACTTGACATCACAGCATGTCCCTAGTCAAATCATCCTCCCTAGACCCATCAGCAATTGAACTGCTGATGCCAGATCAACCCCTGGACCATTAGCATGCCTTGAACATCAGCATCCACCTCGCCCTTCACACCCACCTCCTACTCACCCATGCACTACCCACTGAACGCACCAAGGCTACCAACAGGGAACCTGCCCTGGTACTGTTACCTTTGATAATGACGATGAATGTTGTGCCTGGTTTAATAACTGAAATTGCCCAGACAGTGATGATGAAGAATTCTGCCTCGGAAAGCCAGCCTGGTGGACCAAAACCGAATTTAATAATGTCAAGTAAGCCCTTGACTTTGTTTTCATTTTGTATTATATCAGATTAGTACTTGTGGACAAGTTCTCTAAAGGAGAGCTAGTGTTACAACCCATGTGAACATTTTCATTTCCTTATGTCAGCACCTTCCTTTCCTGACTGCCTATGCACCACCACTTCATTCCTATGATTATGTAATGTCACCACTCACATAAGTGTGACCCTTTTCACTTATGACATATGCCTACCATTGTTTCATTTCTATGACATCACTATGATATCACTAATGATGCATTATGATCTCATAGTTATGATATCATTCTCTAGCACATTCATTACCTTTTACAGACAGTAGGTTCACGTATAAATACTAGAGTTTGTCTTAGGCTGAACCTTAAGTTTGACTTAGCTTGTAATACACAAGTTACATCTCTGGGAACTCCTAGTTCTGGTGAGATTGTCAAAGTTGTTGTTCAAGTGCTCTCATCTGCCTCACTCGTCTCAAGCCTGAGTCTCCTTTGTTGGACTTAGTGCTGTCTACTCAATCACATTTTGCCAGACTTCATTTTGTTATTGTCTCAGACAATCCTCATGGCATAACATCATTGATTAGATTGGATGACAACTTGTCATCATAACATTTGGTGTCCTGATATCTGTGACTTCCCAGATGCTATGCATCTTGACTTGCAGATCTTCTAATATTTGTGGGCTTGTGGCAAAGATTTCAACTGAGTTTTCAGTTTCCTGTAGATAGACACATATGTCAGCCTTTAGGCAACTGAATCCATGGTCACACATTTTGGCATCAAATTTGCTATTCCATTCATGCCCAGCTTGTTTAAGGCCATATAGACTCTTAATCAATTTGCAGACATGGTTTGTCCCATTGTTATAACCATCAGGTTGTTTCATGTACACTTCTTCCTGTAGTATACCATTCAGGTACACACCTTTAATATCCATTTGGGCAATATCCCAACCCAGATTTATGGCAAGTGCTAGGAGTAATTGTATCATCTCTAGATGTACAACTGGTGAAAAGGTTTCTTTGTAGTCTATTCTGGGTACTTGTGAGTATCCTTTTGTGACAAGACATGCCTTATATTTTTGTAAGGTACCATCTTTATTGAGTTTCTTTGCAAAAACCCATCAGTTGCCAATGGCTTTGCACCCAGGAGGTAAGTCAACAAGTTCCCAAGTTTTCATCAAATGTAGTTGGTCAAGCTCGGCTTTGACAGCCTGTTCCCACTGTATCCATTCAGCACTTTCTTGAGCTTTGTTGAGGGTATTTGGAGTGTCATGACATGTGGCTTTGCTAAATGCAATATATGTTTTTTCAGTTTCAGTGAGGTGATTGACCTTCTGTTGTTTATTGACAGGTGCTTCATCATCATCTGTATCACTATCTGAATCAATATCCACTGGGTGGGGCCATTTGGGAATCTGGATTTTCAAAGGTCTGTTATTCTCATTTTGTAATTCCCATAGTGATTCATCTTCTGTCAGCTTCTCCTCCTCAAAATGAGCTTGTTCTGCATTCAGCAAGAATCAATAGTTCTGTGCTACTTTTATTTGTTGTGTGTGGATGTCAAAATAGTGAATGGCTTTCAGTCCATCTTCAAAACCAATGAAGACATGTATGTCTCCTCATGCATCAAGTTTATCACTGTTGAGCATCACCCCAGCCTATGGTAGGACTGGGGATTTTTGGTTGTGAGCCCTGGAAGGTTCCAGAACCCCACTGGTGAGTGCTGTCATCGTTTGGTGGGCGCTTGGTGACAGTGTGACACAGTGACGACGATGGACCAGTTGTGACGAGGAGGGAGGGAGAAACAAGACTCAAACAAGAGAGAGAGATTGAGACTGGCTCAGAATTAAGAGGAGAGGGTTATTCTTATTGTTGTGACTACCTGTGACACAGTACTATATACTCAACCAGCTGACTAATCTATTAGCAAGCCTGCTCCAGTCAGAACTGAGCAAGGCTCATCATCATGCATGGCTGATTCATTTAAGATTGATACAGGTAGTCCAAACTTGTACAAGTTTTGGACATGTGGCTGATGGCCTGACCATCACTCAAAGGGTGTGGCATCTGGAACTGTGTGGGTGTAGGCCCAGTTGTGCAAATAGGTTGCATGTTTTGTGGCTGCACCCCACAAAGTTTTTGGGAGGTTTTTTGGGAGGTGTTGTGCTATGAGCATCATGTGGATCATGTTGGCCAATGTTCCATTGTACCACTTGGCTATGCCATTTTGCTGTAGTGAGTAGGGCACTGTTGACTCAAGGATAATGCCACACTCAGCACACCAGCTTTGTAGATTGTTGTTCATGTATTCCTTGCCATTATTGGCTTGAATTTGTTTTGGTTTTTGATTCAGTTGTTGTTTGACAAAGGTGAGATATTCTTTTATCTTTGTTGGTGCATCAGATTTTTTCTTCAACAATATCAATGTGCAATGATGAGAGTAATCATCAATTAGTGTCATAAAATATTTTTCACCATTTGGTGTATAAATGCAACTTGGTCCCCAAAGGTCAGAGTGAGTTAGAGCCTGTTTGGCTACTGTTGTGCAGGTGCTGCGCAGGGTTCTCCCATGCATCAATGCGCATTCTGCCACCCCAGAATGTGACAGAGTTTGAACCTAAGTTACCACATGAATCAACCTGACCTGGGTGAGATCAATAAGTGCAGAACTGTTTGCCATCTTTCTGTGTTCACTCTCATATACACTGCTGCCTTCCTGCAGCAGCTTATCATCACTCATCTTATCATGCCTGAAACCCAGAACTCCCACGCCACCAGTCATGCCCATTGGACTGATCAAGAGACTCTCAGCCTTGTTTGTTACCTTCATGAGCATCACAGTGAAGGGCTGGGCTTCAAAGACACCAGATTCACATCAGCTGCTTGACATATTGCCCCTCTGCTTGAAAAAGGGCCAATTAAAACAGCAAAAATGGTGTCAACAAAGTGGAAGGTGGTTTGTCATTATGCCTCATTGCAACTGGCTACTAATTATGTCCTGCAGTTGAAATCCTCTTTCACTGCCATTTCGAGTTATCATAGTAGCTCAGGGCTCAGCTGGAACACTTGGACTGGGGCAGACATACAGACTCCATCTGAGGCTGTGGTTTTTGAGGTGTTTGTGAAGAGTTCCACAGCTGTGAGTTTTCCCTTCAGTTTCACGAAATTTTTCTAATATTTCTTTAGGGTAGAAGAGTTGCAATCTTCAAGAATAATGGTTGGCCATTATATGAACTTTTGTCAGAAATTATTCAACTGGGAACAACAGCCTGTGGTGATTTTGCATTCCATCCAGGAATGTCTAGCACCCCGCCTGCAGTGGAGTACAATGAGGAGACAGACACTCCTGGTATGTTTATATATGATTGATCTCAATTGCTATCATTTTGATCTAATCATAGCAATCGTGACAATGCCCAATGAATCACTCCCAATGCTGAACTATACCACAGCATGGCCACAATCATCCACATCTTTCTCTCCTGCCATGATGCCACTGTCTGTTCCTGCCATGACACCACTGTCTGTTCCTGCCATTTTGCCACCATCAATGTATTCATCCATCCCAGCTGTGCCACCCTCCTCAATGCCATCATCCCCTGTGTGTATTCCAGCCCTGCCAGCTCCTCCTTCTTCATGCTCCCTTTCTTCTCACTCATCATTGCCAACACATGCAAGCTCTGTCAGCAGTGGCAGCAAGTGGAAGTCATCAGTGACAGGTGACTTGCTTTCCACTCACAGGTCAAAGCAGTCCAATACTGCATCAACAAGCCCTTATGTTATCCTCAATTCCATTCAGGGCACCTTAAATAGTCTCAATGATAATCTCCGGAAGAATGTTACTCCTGAGGCTACAGTTGGTGATGCAACTGCACTCACAGAAGTGGAGCTTTGCACCCATTTACCTTCTCAAGGGTGATGGATGCTGCTATTCTCTGGTTATTTGGCTTCCGGAGCGCAAGTTCTGAATTTCCCATGTGATCAGGTCTGTGGGAGAGTGCATTGGCCTCGAACATTTTTGTCCCAGGTACATGCTCGATCCTCAGGTCAAATTCTGATAAAAACGATGACCATCACACTTGTCAAGGGGTGAGTCTTTGGGCAGTTCGATAGTATGACAAATTTTTGTGATCACAATGGATAGTCAATGTATAAGGCGAACCATGAAGGAGATGTCTCCATGTCGCTAATCCTTTAATGATTGCTAATAATTCTCGATCATAGATTTGATAATTTTGTTCCATTGGTGTTAGGGCATGTGAAATAAATCCACAAGGATGGAGTGCTCTGTTTGTATCCGCTTGTTTTAATACTGCTCCTATTGCCTTATTTGATGCGTCTGTTTGCAAGATGAATGGTTTAGATGGGTCTGGCATTTGTAATACAGGCATGGAGGCGAAGCAGGACTTGAGGGTGTCAAAGGCGGTTTGTCATTCTGTGGTCCATGTAAATTCTTCTGTTTTCTTTGTTAAGTCAGTTAGGGGTTTTGCAATTGCAGCAAAATTGCCAATGAAACAACAATAAAAGTTTCCAAATCCTAGGAAAGATTGTACTTGTTTAACAGTAGCTGGTGTAGGCCATTCTGTGATTCCAGCGAGTTTGACTGGGTCCATTTGTATATGTCCGGGTGTGATAATCATTCCTAGAAACTCAACTTCTTGTACACTGAATTTGCATTTTTCCAATTTCAGGAATAGATTGTTTTCTTGTAATTGAATGAGTATGCGTTTTGTATGGTCTTCTAATTCCTTTTCTGTGTTTGCACAGATTAGAATATCATCCATGTAAATGACTAGCCATCCCTCATTTATCATATCCCAAAAGTATTCATTCATCATGGTTTGAAATGTCAAAGGTGAATTACAGAGTCCAAAGAACATGACAGTTGGTTCATACAGTCCTCAATTGGTGATGAATGTGGCTTTCCATTCATCTCCTTCTTTGATGTGAACATTGTTGTACCCCCATTGGAGGTCTAATTTTGTGAAATATTGGGCACCAGCTAGTTTTGTCATTAAGTCTGATACCAAAGGTAAAGGGTATGCATTCTTGATTGTCCATTCATTTAGATAATGGTAATCTTGGCATGGTCGCAGTGCCCCACTTTCTTTCTTAGAAACAAAGAAGAATGGTGATGCTTGGGGGGATTTTGACAGTCTGATATATTTTTTCCCTAGTTGTTCTTCAATCCATTCATCAAGTGATGATTGTTCTTTTGGCAATAATGGGTATATCTTGCTAACTTTTGGCGAGAAACCCTGTTTTAACTCAATGGCATGGTCCCATAATTGACTAGAAGGGAAGTGCTCTGATGCTGCTTTTTCAAATACCGATCCCCAGTGTTTATAGATATCTGGGAGTATAGTTGGTGGGTCTTTGTTTATTTTCTGATGTTCTAGCACTTGTGAGGTAGTGTCTTTACTCTGATCCAGTATTTGTCTTCTCCCCATTGTTTAGTGTCAAGCGCCATCTGCCATATTGTTTTTGGTCTTCTTGCTTCATTAATAAAATGAATTGTCTTATTTCTCCAATCAATTGTCAGATTATTTTCTTCCAGCCAAGGTATTCCAAGTATTAACTTCTGATCACCAAGCTTAGTGATAAGAAATCGATTACTGTGGTTTTTGCCTTCAATCGAGTAATGGATTAGGACATAATGCATGATCATTCCATTAAGATTAATTGTTCCATTGGCGTTTTGAACTTTAATTGGTTGTTTCAGCTTTTCTTTGATTAAGTTTAGCATTATTTCATCATTGATGGAGTTTCCTTCAGCTCCACAATTGATTAGAGCAGAAGTTTCAGCAGGTAGGTTGGGTGATTGAATGGTAATAGAAATTTGTTTGTTATTGTTTGATTTTACTATTACAGAGTCAAGTGCTAACTGTTCAAGTCTGTTGTTTATGGAGGTATCAACTGCTGTCTGATGCCTCCAGATTAAAAACCCTCTTCTTCAAGCTGATTAAACATATCCAAGTGCTCACTGCTGGGCATTGCTTTGATCATCACCTTGATCTTCTTTGCATCAGATTCTGGTTCCTTCGTTTCTTCGGTGACTGATTGGATGTTTTTGTTTTGAAACGAGGATGTTGATGGGGACTGATTTTTATGTTTAGGGCAATGCCTGGAGATGTGTCCTTGTGTTCCACATCTGAAACACTTCCCCATCTTCCTGTATTCCTCCTTCTGTTCATCACTAAGCTGTCCAAAGGGAAGGGTGCTGATGGTTCTAGTAGATCCAGATTGGTTCGTGTTTCGGTTAAAATTAGGACATGTCCCTGATCCAGTTTGTTTTCCAATGAGCCACATTGTTTCCCATGCATTATGGAGGTTTTCTGCTTTGATATAGACATCTGTCATAGTAGTATATCCTGCTAGGCCCTCGAGAACCTTTTCAGCGATGCTGTGAGGTAATCCTTTGATGAAGGCTTGTAATTGTGCAGTTAATCCTGTGAGTCCAGATGTTCCTATGTCGACTTGAAACTTTTGAATATATTCAGGGACAGTGATTTTGCCTCCGACTCTGAGATTGGCTAAATTGTTCAGGGCCCTGACTGCACTGTTTACTTCTCCCCAATTGGTGAGGAATCTCCTTGTGAAGGCAGGGTAATCCTTCCAGTCTAATCCAGTTTCACCATTTAATTCTGGTCCAAGACAGGCAAGGGTATATCTGATCTTTTTCTCGTGTTTCCCTTCATAGTTGTGGGGATTTAATTTGAAGAGATCCTCAAGCGAATCAATGAAGGCATGTGCCTCAACTCTTTTTCCTGTGAATACTGTAATCGGTTGTGGTTTAATATCTCCTTTTGGAGCAGTGGTTTCAGTTGCCATTTCTGGTTCGGTTTTTGGGGTTCAGGGTCCTTTGGTGCTTGTTCTGGCTCTAACTCGTATTCAATCTGTTTCTTCTCCTTGTATTCTTCCCAAAGCGATGCAAATTCCAGAGTGAATGCAGTGTATTCATCTTCAATATCAAAATTGTATGCATCACAGAACTTTTCCCACCAGGTTCATTCTGGTTCTTCAGTAGGGGCAAAGTGTAAGTGTTTCAGTATGTCTCTGCCTTCATTTATCCACTGTATCCAAAGGTCTGCTGGTAGTGTGTTGTAATGATCTCCTTCCTGTTCTTCTCCTTCAAAGAGTTCACTGGGTACTGGTGGGTTCTGTTTCCTAGTTCCTGATAAATAGCGCCAACCTTCTCTGGTGGTCAATGGATAAACTTCTCATTTATCTAGATAGTATTTCTGTCTAAAAAGAACAGATCCATTTGGGGGCCTCAGATTAGAGGTTCGGGTTTCAATGGTGTATCAATTCAGTACCTCGCTTGGAGGTTCGTTTAATGTGTGGGTGCTAGTGTAGATACACTGAGTGAGTTGTGAGTTCCAATTTGTATTAAGATCGATGTCCTCAGCGTAATGCGTTCTAAGTTGACAGTGACAAACAGAGTCTCGGTCTGTTCCCAGTCTACTGGACAAGAGTTCTGATGTCTAGTCTGATGATGATGAAGGTTGAAAAGAGAATGAGCATGACAATGAGGAGAGAAGCGCTTGAGATCATTCAGAATGATGAGGGCAAGATTTGATTAAATTGGAACTAAAGAAAAGGACGGCACATGAGGGTTTATATATGTTTTTAGAGAACAATAGAGATGAAAAAGGAAGAGAAGCTGTAACAACCTGAGAAAGGAAATATGAAGGTAGTTACAAAAGGAAGAGGCTGTCCATGCGCAGTAGATATGAGTAATAAAGGTAAAATAAGAATAGTCCTACAAGAGATTACATTGCAATTGTAACACTTGTATTTCCTCAGTTTGGTGATCAACTAGATCATGGATTCCAACCAAACCAACCACCTCCTCCTGTCACTCTGGTACTACTCCAGTGTGCTTGACATTCCCTTTTGGCTCTGTGTCTCAGGCAAGTGCAGTGCATCCGGCTAGGCCAGACAAGACAAGATAGGCACATATCAGAAATGCTAAGTGGCTGCATCCTGTATGTTCTCTGCTGGATACACTCAAGCAGCACATGCCTACTACTTTAACTGGCCCATCTGTCTAGCTTACCCAACCAACCAACCAACCACTCATGCTGTATAATTGTCAATGTGGTATTGGTGTGGATACAACAAATACAGATATAGTATAGAAACCAACCAGAATTTACCATTTACCATTTACCTGGCATGTTGTTTGCAGGCCATCTTGCAATAGTGAACAGGGATTATTCAACCAACCAACCTTGTGTCTTGTCCAGTATATTTCAATGCACTGCATCTGACAAGAGGGGGAAAAAAAAGCTAAACCCTAAATTAGGAGTTAGGCCTTTTTTGCTACCCTAGGACAACCCTAGGGACTCTTATCAACAACCTCAGAAATATTATTGTCTGATATGATATGTGTTGTCAATCAGGTCATCACCTTGATGGAATGATTGAGCGAATTAATCATATCTACATCGTGCTGCTTCCTCATCAACCCATGTGGACGTACGCCTTCAGCCCATGCAATATCTCCCGAGTCATTAAGAAAGGGTGGATATCGTGCCTGGCCTGCTTCTCCGACCAACTCAAAATCAATCAACAGTGCTCGTAATGTGTCATTCTCTTCCTTGATGAGAATGTTGGGCTGGCGCATATCCCCGAAGACAAGATTCGCATTATGAAGGATGGTGATCGCATTTTTCATGTTGTCCAACAGATCTGAGGGAATAGTCTTGTTACTGAAATGATAGAATGCATCCCTGCCATCGACCAGTTCCATGATGACCATCATCACCCCGCCCTGCAGTCTTTCACAGAAGAACAGCTGTGGTGCGAAGCCAGCATCCGCGACGATGCGATGGGCGTTTCCATGGTATGCATCACAGAACTTGATGAGGACTGGGCGGTCATTATATGTCGCCTCAAAAAGTGAACGTTGATAGTCGTCCGGCTCGCGTCCCTCGTAATTGAATTGGCGTAAGATTGTTGGCATCTCTTGCGGGTGCCCGTTGGCGGTATAGGTTGGCTGAGGAAATAACCGGTTCATGTTGGGTGGGCCTGGGTTTAGCTTTAGACAACGATAGTATTCTTTGAGCATATCCAAGGCGTGCGCAACAGCGGCAAAAATCCGGGAAAGGGTCACGATCTGCTCCTTGGTGCCACCGAGGTAGATGGGATCCGTAAATGCCTCAGCCACGAAGATATCAGCGAAGATTGCTCCACCAAACATGATGTATGGACCAGTGATGGATATCATGATGCAGGGACAGCAAGTTGTATTATGTATATCATTGTACTGTGAAAGACACCATTCAGTTTCTTACATCCACATAGTTGTGTGGGCGGCAGACCTTGTCATTAGTGAGGAACTTACGCAACCCCAACATATTTTGGACTCCACATTGTCCTTCGACCCCGAGTTCGTTCTTTGCCTCCACATGGCCCACAATAGCAACTTTTTCGCTGAACGTCTTATCATCAAGATCTTGCTTGACTAAACCATCGCTTTCTGCCTTCTTTTTCCAGTCAGTAGTCGTGGCGACATTCTCATGTAGTTGGATCCCCAAAAGGCTGCATATATATGGGTAGACATTACTGGTGCGCTCCTTCTCCGTCTTGTATATTGGTGTTGACGCCAGACTCAACTTGGCGGTATCATCCACACGTTGCAGCTCCTGTGGGTCAACCACCTTGTTAGGATCCCGCAATGAATCTTTAAGTTGGGCAAAAGCTGTGTGATATATTGCGATGGGAGGGCCATTACGATTAGGCAAGCGTCCGTCATAAATAGGGTATTTCTCCTGCTCCGACTTAAACATGGCAGGGCTGTTGGAAACGCTTGATGGTGCGGCGGCGGCATTTGCATCCTTGATAATCTGATGGTGCACTAGGGCATGCGCCGTCTATACGCATGATGACAATCTAAATGGAAACACACCTTTTTCGGCAGGGTGAGTCATATCTGGCTTGCCTGGAACCTTTACGACAACATGCAGGCGATCCGCTTCGACACGAGGGAACACTTGTGAGAGTGGTAGGAAGGGTTTTAATGGTGTAAGATTGAGGTTTTTGAGGCTTTCTTCAAGGTCATCATCCCCGGGTAGGGAGACCTGGCTGAGGATAAGCTTCGAGGCAGGAATGTGGTCGAGGCGGGGTGTCTCCTCCTCCTTGATCAGGTCCTTAAGAATGCTGACATTTGTGTTCTTCACAATTTTAACAGTAAACATCTGATATTGGCTATCACCAAGAACGATGCAATTGAGGGAGAGAAGTTGCATAGGGTCGAATGCGCGGATCACATCTGAACGGCATCAATGAAATCGTATGCGACACGGAAACCGACCTAAAAGGACTCACCCCCGGCTGGTCCTTGAACGACAATGTGGATGTGATCTCCTCTGACATGAGGAAATAGTTGCGATAGCGGTGTAAAGAACTTTAATGGTTCGAGGTGGGTATTTTTGAGCCGTTCATCGAAATTGTCATCCACGGGCACGGAAACCTGAAAGAGGTCGAGTTTTGACGCGGCGACGTGATCGAATACGGGCTTCTTCTCCTCCTTGATTAGGTCCCTGAGAATGCTGACATTTTTGTCCTTTCCAATTTTGACAGTGAAGAGCTCGTTCAGGTCATCGCCGAGAACAAAGCAGTTGAGCGAGAGAAGTTGTGTAGGGTCCGGAGCCGCAACTGGATGGATATGAGTTGGGTGGGGATCAGAAAAGAGGATTTTGGGATATACCGTGCCCCGGTGCTTTAATGAGAATGTGTACGTGTTCTTCCGAGAGAGCCACAAGTGAAGACACCTTGCTTGCGGGCCTTAACTTAGGACCCTTAGCTGGTGGTTCCTCTGAGGCAAGTCTGTCGATGGGAAAGGAAACATTCCAGAGCTCGAGATCTGTGGCAGCAACGTGGTCGAGGCGGGGCGTCTCCTCCTCCTTGATCATCTGCTTGAGAATGCTGACATTTTTGTTCTTCGCAATTTCGACAGTAAACACTTGATCTTCCTTGTCGCCAGAAAAAAGGCAGTTGAGTGAGACGAGTTCGGTGGTCATGATCTGCCACGTACGCGCTTGTCACAATCTGTTACCAACGCATCCCGCTCGTGCCTTCCCTGCAGATTGAACTTCCTGGTATGGATAGCCCCAGTCAGCTCCACACTGCTACAACCCCCCTTCCTCGCCTCTCAAGCCCTCCGTGCTAGGAATTGCGGGCCAGTTTTCCTTACTGTGCCCATGTACGAGCCTGTCCCCCCGAACTTCGTCATCTCGGAACGATGGTTATGCGCAGAAACACCACAAGGAATCAGAGGCAATATGCTCCAATGCCATCCAAATCTTCAATAAAATCCAGACCCAAGTGTTCTGGCACTGTACACGAAAATGTCCAATAGCCACGAGCAGTTTGTATTGAAGCATGCCAGGAGATGGTCAACCAGCACGTAGCGGAATCCAGGGCTAAGTTCTCTCAATTACAGGGTAGGAAGGAGATTTTGAGTTTGACGGGCGAGACGAGTGCGAACTTGCAGTTGTTGGAGAAGGGAGATGTGATTATTTGCACGCCGACGCAAGTACGTGGTTCTGGAAACATGGTTTGAAGTACTTGCTAACTCGTTTTGTTTTATATTGGGACGTTCTATCTCGTTGATAGCGACAGAGCAAGAATGTACAAAATGTTGGGGCTTCTTATCGCCAATGAAGTACAGCAAGCTGGCGGTGTGGTGCACCCAACATACGAAGTGATCATCTCGCGGATGCGTTATGCTCTGCTCAGGCAGGTAACAAGATGCTCATTGCTGCATATGGTGTCTCTCTCGCCAATGCTCGCAATCTGTTCACATGCCATCTTCAACTTTTCGCCAAACGCTCGTCCACCTGCAGTCCTTCCAAATCCCACATTTTCCCTCTCTCATGATTGCCATGTCAAAGCCAGCGTATTTGGCAATTCTCGAGTACTTGTCGATGAGGCCTGTCATCGTCTTCGTTCCCTCGCGTGGACAATGTCGCCTACTTGTTGATGACATTTTGACGCACTGCGTGACGGACGACAAGCCTGACCAATTCTCTAACATCGAGCTGGAAGACATGCAACCTCATCTTGACTATTTGTCAGACCTGGCATTGGCAGAATCGTTCAAGCACCGCATTGGCTATTACCACGAAACCCTCTACACAAGACAAATGCATCGTGCAGTGATTGTTCAAGTCCAGGGCTTGGTTGCGAGTAAGGTATGTTGGCGTTACTAACTCCCGCATTTAGCTTATTCATTAATGATCAATAAGGACACCGCCTGGAGTATTCCAGTAGCTAGCTACATGGTCATGATTATGGGTGCCCAGTACTACGAGGGCAAGGAACAATAAATTGACTACCCAGCGATGGATGTTCTGCAGATGGGCCGAGCCTGCCGATCAATGGAAGATGAACACAGCCGATGTGTTCTCATACGCCAGCAAAAACGGATGGAGTTTTATAAGAAATTCCTGAAGGTCTACCAACCGAATTCCATATGCTAACGCACATGCTTCATGACTACTTCCTCGCCGAGATCGCCACCAAGACTATTGAGAATAGCCAGGATGCAATGGACATCCGTACTTCTACAGGCAGATAAACGCGCTCAATGACCTCATAAATTCAAAATACATCTCTATTGAGGATGAGATGCAAGTCTCACCATTCGAAGTGGTGTCATTGTCCGCTGAGTTTGAGACAATTCCGATCCGACGGTACGAGGAGGCACTTCTACGCCGCATTTATGAACGTGTTCCTGTCAAATTGGATCGGGTCAAGACGTCCCTGCTTCTGCAAGCACGTTTCTCGCGTATTCAGCTACAGGCAGATCTCGCAGCTGATCAAGTCCTTGTTCTGGAGAAAGTCCTCAACTTCCTATCAGCCTGCGTCAATGTCATGTCATCTGATGCGTGGCTCAATGCCCTTGGTGCTATGGACCTCTCGCAAATGTGTGTACGAGCTGATTAAGCGGTCCAATGTGGCGGGCGTTGAATCTGCATACATATCATGGAGATAGAATAACGCCGGCGCAAAAGTGAGTCCACCATGTGTTCCATTCGGTTTAACTTATTAACATTGTCTCAGGCGTAACGTTCGTCAATTCATACGCCACTTTGGATGTCGTGCGCTAACTCGCCAAGGGAGAGTACACTGCATGCGTACCTATCGTTCTCAAATTTGCGCTATCAAGAAACGTAGACGGGTACAAAGAGGATGGCGGACAGAGGGTCATTGCACCATTCTATCATTCTACCCACTCAAAAAGATGGCCAATTGGTGGATCCAGAGACACGACAACTTTTGGTGATCAAACGAGTGACCAAGAGTCTCGCGTCAAGCTAGAGTTCACACTGCCAAAAGGGAAGCATTCGCTGAAGCTGTATGTTATCTGTGATTCTTATATTGGTGCGGATCACGACATTGCGCTCGATCCAATTAATGTGGCAGAGGGCGAAGAGAGCGAGAGTGACGAAGACGAGACGGACAGCGAAGAAGATTGGTCTTCTTATTATTCCGCCGGACGATTCGTCAGCGATCGAAAACAACCGGCCCAGGTCCGGGTCCCTCACCACACGATCGATCGTTGATCTCTCTCTCATTCTCGTAGCTCGTCTCTCTCTTAAATGACAAAATCACATCATGCTGTCGCTGATACCACAGACCTCATATAATTGACATTCATGGCCAGCAGCGTGGCCTACTGTATCAGTTAGGGTGTTCTGTCATTAAAAGCATGTGATTCTGAGCAGTTGATGGCACATAGACTATTTTGGGAGTCACTGGTTCATCCAAGACCATTCACTGGGTTGATGACGCGGAGAATGGATACATACCTCATTGCCCTTGCTTTTGGGGAGTAGTTGTGCTGCATCGCATATACTGCCATCATTCCCGGTGAAGACACATACAGGCCATCGCGCGCCATGACATCATGGCGGAAACGTGAAGAACGTGTCGTTTCAACAGAGGTGATTCGATCGCTCATTACATTGTGGTCAATGAGATGATAATCCCCTATAGGGCCATAAACCAAAATATTAGCTATAAGTGACAAATATGGGATCTGTGAATATTACCCTCAGGATTATAGTAGTAAGCTTAGGCAATGCGATCAAGGGTGATAGTGTCATAGTCGACAGGGGCCATTGGGCATCACAGGCAGATCTCCACGGACCCCACAAATGGCGAATGTAACAAACCGAACCCATTTGACAGGGCAGACAGAGAGTCTCTCAATGTCACTGAAGGGGATAGAGAGTGTGAGAACTTGTTGGTCTTCGATGTGCAGATAAACGTTCCTGAGCGCTCTCGATCCCATGATGCGGAGTGAGCCGTGGTGGAGTTGGAATGTGATGGACTGTGAACAGCAAGTCCGACCAGAATGTCCATCATTCTCCCAGTCGTAGCTGCCTTCTTCATCCTCGTTGTCGAATGGTTCGATTTCACGATCCTGTTGACAGTCATCGACTGACTATATCGCCGTATTATCCAAATTCCCTTTCATCAAGATATCACTTCGCACGAAAAGAGTATTATTGAAGCAAAGGGCTTCTGCGAGCTATGCGGTTTAAATGGTTATACGGTTGAAGAACATCCTGTCACTACTAAAGATGGTTTTATCCTGTTGTTACACCGAGTACTGGCGAAGGAAGGGAACATGTTTAATTGACCCGTTGTTTACCTGCATCATGGATTCTGCATGACTAGCGAGGTTTGGGTGTGTTTGACCGAACCCAGCCGCTGCTTGGCTTTCGTCCTTGTGGAAAAAGGTTACAATGTCTGGTTAGGAAACAATAGGTGACGCTTTTGGTCATCATTCATATTCGCATTCTCATTGTACAGAGGAAACAAGTACTCAGGGAGGTCTTGTCATTATAGCAACACCGAGGCTGAATTTTGGGACTTCAGGTATGTCCTGATGATCTCACCGCTCCGGGCTTACTCGGCCCAAGCATCGATGACTTTGCATCAAAAGATATTCCCGAATCGATAGCGTATATCCTTAACATTACTGGATTGGAGAAGTTAAGTTATATTGGTTTTAGCCAAGGATCTGCACAGGCCTTCGCGGCACTCACCGTGGACCAAGAATTGAAGAACCAAATTAATTTACTTATCGCCCTGGCACCTGCTATGAGCCCTGCAATAGCCACTTCCTGCTGGTGATGACTTGAATGATTTCTTGATGATGCTGACACAGAACCCACTTGTGGGCAGTGTATATCTCAACATGATAGACTGGGATCATCATGATGCTTTTGTAGCTAGTTCTCTTGTCAACTACCATGCTCATCATCACTAACATTGTATGTATGATACTAGTTGTGACAAATATATGTTTCTTGTAGGCTTCTGTCAGAAATTATCATACCAATGATTAAGTGCAAGAGTATCACATCCAATCATCATCATCATCATCATCATCATCATCATTGCTGCCCTGATATCTCTCCTGCAACACATGCTGATAATCTGCCCACATATGATTAGCAATACCCATCCTCCAAATATCTGCAGTACTTGTGGTTTCCCCCCCTCCATTGTCAGCAATATATTGGTCATCATTATTGTCTTCATCAGGTCCTTGATCTCCATGGTCTGTGACATCCAAATCATCTGGAAGACCTTCCTCTTCTGCATCATGAATGCGAATGAAGTTATGGAGTGCTGCAAGTGCCACAGGAATATGGATTTGAACCTCTAGTTTGTATGCTGGTGCAAGCAGTAAAATTCAGAATTGGCATTTAAGCACCCCAAAAATGCGCTCAATCACATTTCGTGCTTGTGCATGTCACAGATTAAATAACTCTTTAGCATCTTTTGGCCTAGTAGGTTGTAGGTTGAGACAAATTCACTTCCAATCTTGAAAAACTCTTACTGAACAGATGCCTGTCCCCATTCTGCAAGATGATATTGGACACCATGGAATGGAACAAGGAGTTGATCACAATGTGGAAATCCTGCATCTGCAAGATAATACCAACCCTCAGGAATGACCAGACTCTTCATGTCAATTGCATTTTGATACACTTGTGCATCAGCAGCTGAACCCTCCCATCCAGCAAGCACATAGGAAAAAAGGAGATCAAAAGTACAACAGAAGAGACCATTTTGAGATAGGAACCCCTTTCAATTTTGAAATGACATCTGACACCATGAAGGTGGTGCAACATGAATGTGACTACCATCAATTGCACCTAGTGCATGGGAAAAGTATGGCCAAAGCTTCCCATTACCATGAAAAAAATCCCCTGGTCTGTTGGCTGCAGTTGGTTGTTTGACATATGTTGTATAGAATGGTGGTGAAGAAAAGATGTCAACCATTTTCCGAAAATATCTGGCATATAAATTAGAATCTGAATCATGTACACTGAGAAAGTCTTTACCATGAAATAGTCTCATTAGATCGCTGGAAACATTCACCAACATGTCAAATTGAAAGACTTGTGACACAAGTATAGAGGAAAATAGCAAGCTGCTCCTCCAATTTGACATATTTTGAGTTTCCATATCCCATGATTTGTAGGGATTCTATGAGACCATAGAAGACATGCTTATGAACACCCAGCTCATTTCATATCCATTCAGGATGCCCATCAAGCAGTTCTTGGACCCATGCTTGGCCAGAAAGGATGGAGGTGTGGTAGGCTTCCTTGACATAGTATTTTTGAATGATCTGTAGAATGAGGGGGATGATAACACCTGTCAAGAGGGCATATATCTGTAGCACATATTGTTGATGATTTTGTGGCATGGTGTGCAAGCTGATGGGGTTTCACCATCATACTTATACACAGTAACAATGCCTGTACACTAATCTATCTATGTTAAAAATACCTGATTAGTAAGTAAGATCACCAATCATCTGATTAGTAAGTAAGATCATCAATCATCTGATTAGTAAGAAGATCACCAATCATCTGATTACCAACCAAGTTCTGATTATCAATCACTCCAGTTCAAACTCCATCTGTTCCAGGACAGCAGATTGCACCCTGATGCATGGGAGAACCCTGTGCAGCACCTGCACAACAGTAGCTGAACAGGCTCTTAATTCTCCAGGGTATGTTGTGTATGTGTCTGACTGCTGTGGAAATGGCAAATGTTTCTGTTTGGCATGGACACATATTTCACAGTCAGTTGCTTCAGATTTTTCATTAACACAAAATCTGTTGACCAGTTTCTTGTCAAATAGCTGTTTCAGGCCAGAGATGGCAATATGACCATAGCATCTGTGCCATTCCATCCATGATGGTGATTGAGTTGTTGTTGCTAGGGTTCTATGTTCATCTGGTTGGATGTTTAGATAGTACAGTGCATTTTTGCATGTAGCAGTGGCAATCAATATGCCCAATCTTGAGTAAAGGTTTGTTTGTCTGTTCTTTGCAACCAAAGTTCCTCCCTTTCCTTCAAATAGGCCAAGCGAGAAGAGATTGTTGGTAGCTGTTGGAATATGTAGAACATTATGGAGTGTGAGTGTATATTTCTGATCATTTATGGTAGACTGTAGTTTGACAGTTCCAATTCTGAGGGCTTCAACAGCAACATTCCCAACCCCACATATGGTGGTTCTCTGAGAACTATAGCTGCAGAAGGCAGATTTGTCCTTTGCAATATGAGAAGTTGATACTGAGTCAGCCAGCCAGGTGTAGTAATGAAACTGGGTGCTATTGGCACTATCTGACTTGTTTACACTGTGTGTATTAACTTCTTCAAGTGTAGCATTCACAATTTGAAGCTTGCTTGTACTCAGTGCTGCTTTCTCTTTCTCCTTTCCTCCCTTGTCACATTCCCATCTCCAGTGTCCTCCTGTCTGGCAATGGGTACAGTACCCCCCTTATCTTTCCATTGGCAATCTTTGGTCTGGTGGTTCTGGTAATGGCAAATTTGGCAGGTGTCTTTTCCTTGCCACTGTTTTGGGAATGATTCAAGCTGTAGGCACGTTCTTTGGAATGGGTGTTTTTGTCACTGGCATGGTCATTGCTATGGCCATTGAGTTTCTTTCCCTCAGCCAGGATGATGTTTATGAGATGCACAGTGGACATTCCTTTCCCATGTTTGCCATGTTGTTGTCATTTTGTAGCCATGCTGCCTCGAAGACCAATGATGAAATTACACCAGGATTTTGGTAAGGTGCTGACCAGTAGTCCATTGAAAATGTGGTCTTTGATCAGATGTCCAACATTGGCAAGGCAAGTTTGGACATTGACCATCCTATTTATGTGTGCATGCATGTCTGTTTGGTCTTTTGCCACTGTCAAGACCAATTCAGCATATAGGTTGGAGATGACAATTTTGTTGAAAGCTTTGTAAACATCTAGGAGATGTTCCCATACTTTGGTAGTGGTAATTTTGTAGTTGCTACTGCCATTGATATGCAGTAAGGCTGGAATTTGTACCAACTGCTTTGGACTGATATTTTTTAGAATGTAGTCACTGACAGTGCAGTCAAGTGTAAACCAAGCTTTATATTTGGGGTGTTGAACAGATTTCTTTGGGGCAGGGTAGTCATCTAAAAGGAAACTGTGCAGTTGGTTGCTTGTAAAAATATGCATGATGGAGGTTTTCCAGGCCATCCAATTATCATGTTGTAAGACTTCATCCTTTTGGAGTTTATCTGATAGAGGTGTTGCCTTTTTATAGGTCTTGAGAAGGTGATGATAAAAATGGCTGTCAATTTTTATCTTGAATGCCTTCTTTGAATGTTGGTGATGTTTATGGCTCTGTGATCAACTGCTAGACATGCTAGAACTGGAGCTAGATGAGCTGGGAGAATGTTGCTGACAGTGTTTGTGTTTGTGGTGTCAACAAGAATGGGATTTACTCTGGCTGGAAGAGCTAGAAGAGCTAGACTTGGAGCTCAATGGTTCATGGTGGTGACATGTACAGCCATGGGCATACCCCACAATTTTAGGTGCATCAGTAGGTTGAGGTACAGGAGCAATAGGGGCTTGATGTACCACTGTAGGTGTGGTGACCAGTGCAGCAGTAGGTTGGGGTACAGAAGTTGGAGGGGTTATTGTCATAGATGTACTGGCCTGGGGTGGAATAGGAGTTGCCATTATATTTTCCTGGCCTTTGCCTTTGTTGTTACTGGTATGATGTTCCTCATCATCATTTTCAAAGTTGGATTGTTCTTCTTCAGAAAATAAGTCATCCCTTGTTCCTCAGTTACCAGGGCCCATAACCTGTCAAGGGTGGAAGCATACTTGAGCGAGCAAGTAGAGGATAGTGAGAATGGCTTAGAGGGAGATCACACATGAGGCAAGGGGGCTGAGCCCATTCAGATGATATTGTCCCCTCATCTCTTCTAGGCATTATATACTACTAGTTTCTCCTAAACATATACTTGTGATTATCACTGTGCATATGTTATTCATGATCCTATGGACTGGTTAGGTGGTCAATGGGTTGTTAGCCCCTTATCACTTGACACATATATTTACAAAGGTATCAAAGTGCTTTGTACAGGAAACAGACCTTACTCATCCAAAGGACTGGCCCTTTGATCAGTTTGGTTCCTTTGGTCCTTTGAAAAGGAACCAAACTGATCAAAGGAAAACATGACAAATTGCAGATAATATCTATCCTTGAGTATATCCACCATTTCTAGGTTTTCAACTATTGCAATCATGATTTCCACATTTGCTAACCCTAATGTTCCAATTTACCCAATGCACACAAATCTTGTGAATGTGTGGTGTTCCTCCTCGAGCTCTTGTCTCAAGGTTGTGTTGCCTCATCTCATCACCTCTAGCATCCTCAAGTTCTGCCATTTCTTTATTGTGCTTGGGAATATTTGGCACACTCCCCTATCACCAGGTGAGCACTGCGCATGGCTTGAGAAAGTATAGACAGATTGTTGGCGTGGTTAGGCTGCCTAAGAATGAGAACTGAAGCACTGGTCTCTGATCATTATCCGTCGACAGAAAGGGGAACGATGATTGCAGCAGTACTATCGACAATCATAGAATAAATGGGATCATAGCATATCTACCACTCGGATAATCTTTTCCAAATTCTTTCTTGTAGTTCATATGCTTCTTGCCAGCCCAAATTGCCATCTGACAGACGGAGACGAGCGTAAAAACGGAGGCTACGAGGCACGAATGATCAGTCTGATGAGATATTATGGAGGGGCGTGTGACACACCTGCAATGCTACCTGTCATCACGCTGAAAACAATCCACGCAAGGGCCTCGAAGAAGTAATTAGGGCAAGAGAGGAACGAGAATCCATATCCGTATGGAATTGCGCGTTGGCGGCTGCCTTCAGGGCGAAGCGAACGGAGGGTCAAGTGTGTCCTCAGATTTGATAATTCGGCAAACTTTAGCGAGCAATACGTCAATGGGCGTGTCGGGGACAATCAAATCACTTACGGCCCAGAGGCCACCACATATCATCAGAAACGTGTCATTATCCCAGATTGTTCCTTTCAGAGATGCGGCAGAGTAGATTGGCCGATACAAATCATACGCTAGAAGCAGACCTAGAATACTGTCAATAGGTCATATCAGCTAACTGGAGAGCAGGCTCGCCGCTGAACAGATGGTAGTGCGAAGAGCTGTAGAAGGCGTGTCATTTATGTTGTCAGGAATGGCGGATGCAGCATACTTTTTAAAGATGTTCATAAGAGGCATGGTACCATGGGAGAACCGATGAACGCTGTGGTAGTTGATATATCACCGGTGTATAGTATTCGCAGCACAAAACATAACTTACAACATCGCCTCGAGCTCACGCTTGACAAAATGCATAATGACGAGCCAGTATGCGAATCTGAATGGACGTTAGACCAGGAATTTGAACTCGAGTCCTTGAATCCCCACTTTTGCAATGTGCTGTGCTCAACAGTTTGTCCATACCAAAATTGCGGGAATCGATAGAACAAAGGATGGATAACAAGAGGTCCAAGCTGGCCATCAACAGTTAGAAGACATGCGAGAAACGGAAACGAATACGTGCATATTCGACCAAAAACACAGTCCTCCAGTCGATTTGAGGGCCCAAATCTTTCACATGGAGTTCACCGGCTTGGAACTTTTCACCCAGAACGTCGGACAACCTCGCATCATCATCGAGAGCCTTTTTTTCGTCTTTGATGCTGATTTTCTGGCGAGCGGGGTAAAACTAGGGCGTAAAGGCGTCAACCAGCAGGTGGCAGCACAATACGAGTGAGCGCCGAACCTTGGGAAACCTGTTTGCAACGGCATTCTTTACGTGAATCACTGTAGCGTCCTTTGGGACGTCGATGGTGATGGGCAAGCCTTGAGCGCAAGAGGGCGGCCTGGAAGGCGATGAAATTGTCAGTGAAACCATGCAGGCTACGGCGTTCCCACACAGCCTCCAGGCTCCCACCGCTTCAGATGACACTCGCTACCGAGGGCTGCTGGATCTATCCTCGTACTGCTATATATTATTCGAATTCAACGAGGGGTACCTGAATGCCCACCACACATCCTTTCGAGTGTATTCTGCCTACGCTTGACAAGCTTGGCGCGACCCTGCCCAAAGACTTTGTCCCAGAGAAAGTGATCGACGAATGGCTCGCACTCTTCAAACAATTCTGCGAGTCATGCGATGTTGCAGGACTTGTCACTATTATCGCCGACGGCGCTTTTTGGCGCGATATCCTTGCACTTACGTGGACCCTTCGTACGTTCGCGGGTATCCCTAAAATTCGACAATTCCTAGACGATCGTCTGTTGCTGTCAAAGATGAAGAACATCAGGCTCAAGCAGCACTCGTACACTCAATTTCAGCAGCCGTATCCAGACCTAGCCTGGATCCAGAGCCTGTTTGAATTCGAGACGGACGTCGCTATCTGTTCTGGCGTCGTCAGACTCGTTCCTCAAGCTGACGGGAAATGGAGGGCACACTGCATTCTGACCAACATGGACGATCTGAAAGGTTTCCCAGAGCAGATTGGACACCTACGCCAGCACCAGACTCTCCGTTGCAATTGGGCAGCAGCGCGTGACAAGGAACGCGCATACTCTGACCGCCATCCTACCGTCCTCATTGCAGGTGGTGGACACTGTGGGCTCGGTATTGCGGCTAGACTCAAATATCTCGGGATCGATGCTTTGGTCATTGAAAAGAACGCGAGAATAGGCGATAACTGGCGAAACCGATACGAAGTTCTAGCTTTGCACGACTACGTCTGTAAGTGTCACCCATACAACAGGCTTCGTGAATTCTGTTAACACAGTTCTCAGGGCTTGATCATATGCCGTATCTGCCGTACGTTGCATCTCTTTAACTCTGCCCCGGTCTGACACCAGTACTCTTAGCTTTCCTTCTACGTGGCCGCTACATGCACCAGCTCAAAAGGTTCGTGCTATTTTTTTCTTTGATGGAATGCTCACAAATTTCCCCAGCTCGCCAATTGGCTCGAAAATTATGCAGATGTTCTGGAATTAAACTATTGGACGTCATCAAAAGTTATCAAGGCTACTCAAGACGAAGAAAACATGTGGCACGTCACTGTCCAACAAATCGATGGGTCGGAACGTATTTTCAAGGTCAACCATCTCATCTTCGCCATGGGGTTCAAAGGCGGAGACCCCAACGTACCGAAATATCCAGGGATGGTTTGTGTTGATGTTTGTTTTATGTCCGTTAAACGGCAACTTTGCCTAGGACGGATTTAATGGCCAAATCATCCATTCTCATCAGCATAACAAAGCCACCGATCATGCCGGGAAAAAGGTGGTTGTCGTCGGATCAGGCGTGTCAGGTAACTGGCCCTGACATTCTAATGTCTGTCTGTGCCTGAGACGCATCGTGCTTTGAAGCTCATGACATTTGCGAGGATTACTGTAACCATGGTATTGGTGAGTTGAGGCTAGACCATGTAGAACGCTCGTTTGATTTGGGTTTTATGGCAGACGTGACCATGTTCCAGAGAAGTTCGTCGTATATTATGAGTGTCAAGAATGGAATGCGGATATTGATGAAAGGTTGGTGTTACGTTTACCCTACGAAACATATGGTCCGATCAGCATTCCTAGGAATATATGAAGAAGACGGAGTTCCTGTGGAAATTGCCGATAAGATAAATGCATCTTTTCCGAATTTGTTCATGAAAGGCTATGCCTACCGCTCGAGGGTCTTGATATCAGAGGCTGACAGGTGAGAAACAGAGTATTCACCTCAGAGATGCGGACCATATCTCTAACCAATCAATGTAAGAGATCTCCTTGAAGGCCTCAGCAAGCGAGGATTCAAGCTGAACAATGGGTACCAAGACGCTTCTGGGCTGTACCTCCAGGCTTGGAACAGGGCTGGGGGTTATTACCTCGGTATGTTGTCTGACCGTTTTGGTGTTGTGCGCCTACAAAAGATGGTTAGATACTGGAGCCTGCCAGTTGATCATTGATGGGAAAATAAAGCTGAAAACCGATAGTCAAATCAAGGCATTTGCCGAGGATGGTTTATTGTTCGAGGACGGCAGTAAATTATTGGCCGACATCGTCATCTTTGCTACTGGGTGAGCCCGAGGTGTTCTTTCTTGATGGAAACTTATCTATTTATTGTAGACTAGGAGAACCGCGGGATGGAGTGCGTCGTATATGCGGCGACGATGTGGGTGATAAATGTTCACCCATCTGGGGCATGAACGAGGAGGGAGAGATTCAAGGCGTTTGGCGTGAGATTGGCATCACTAATTTATGGTATATGATGGGTGAGCATTCAGTGTCTTTCGTCAGATTCAGATTCCATCTGATGCTGCACTAGCAACGCTTGCTCAATCCCGCTTCTATTCTAAAGCTCTCGCACTTCGTAAGTCTTCTATCTGCTTGAGAAGTATCGCTCACGGATTTCATTGCAGAAATTAAAGCGAAAGAAGAGGGTATACACGGTACCTGTTATCTTCCTGCAGTATAATCATTGCATAACGGAGCTGCTTTTGCGGTATGTAATAATAATCATAGATATTCGTCTACGGTATACCGGTACACCAATACATCTGCTTGAATACATTCAAACACAGACAGTTTGATGTAGGTCGATATTTCAACGTACAAAATTTACGACGAGCTTTTTAAATTCATGAGGTTTCTCTGCATGGACTGAGAAAAGTGTCAGACAAGTTCGCATTGTATGACCAAAATTTTCTACCCCAGTGACCAGCTTCGAGCACTTCTAATCGAGCGTTGGGGAAAAATGTTTGTAAAATGGGTAGATTAAGTCTATTGATGTACCTTTAAGCCGATCAATCGGCATACCTTTCATGGGAGGGACGGACTTACTTGCTCTTAGAGCCTTTGATAACCAGTGTCCTGCCGGACCAAGAACATTCTCCTGGCTCATACGGAAACGAACCGAGTGCCGATATCGACTCGTTTAGAAGTGATACCGGAATCTGGAACTTAAGCCTATCGGGCGAAAATGCAGGAGGAATGACAAGGTTCGTCAACAAGAATTGCCGCACGTCGGGGTCCTAGATCATAAAGGCAAAGTAAGTCACCAAATGTTAAATGTGATAGCAGTGATATGTACTTTTTCATAATCCTCCAAGACATTCGCCGCTTCTGACCGAGTCTTGAGCCCCGTTTGTTCAATTTTCAGCATGGCTTGGATGTACTTGACGAAATCCTCGGAGAGCGCGGCACGGACGGGCGCGATATCGGCGACAATGACATTTGAAAGGCCTATTCTTTGATCGGTGTTGGACGAAGCATGGCTTAGAGCGACGGCCATGGCCACCTTTCCGCCCCTTGGTGATGCTCATCAACTGAATGCGCGTGAGGAAGGAGAGGAAAGGTGAAAAGCGGGACTCACATGGAATGGCCCAGTAAGGATGCGTCCTGCAAGTTGTGCTTTGCGAAAAAGTGTGATACGTCTGCCGCCATGTGCTCGTAGGTCATCGGTGCGACGTGCGGCGAGGTGCCGTGGTTTCGAAGATCGAGCGCATAGACCGGCCGCTTCAAATCGGATACGAAGGCCTTAGTCAAAGAGTTCCAATTACGTTTGGAACCGCTGGACAAGATTTAGTGCGGACGCAAAGAACGTGACCGTTGAACAGCTCACAAGAGCCCGTGCAGAATGACGAGTGGCTTTTCTGTCTTGTTCCCATCTGGAGGAATCCCTAGCGTATAATCCAAGTCTACTGGAACTATGTTTTTGTCTTTTGGAATTGTTGAGGAGTAATGACGGCATAGGAATGGTCGCCATATTCCTATTCGGAGTATGATGGTCATGATGGTGTGGCACTACCCCGCCTCTGGACCTGTTGAGCTCAACACTTGACTATAGTGTGAAAAGACACAAACATCGCAACTCTATGTCTCTGAGGTGAGGGCAATATATTCCCCTGCGTAATATTGGATGGACAGCCATTTACACTATTATTACCAACAGCCGTTATGAGCGAGGGAATAGTTCTATATAAACCGCACCTGCGAGGATAGATCCATCCCAGAGGAATGCCCATCACTCACCCAGTTGAATCAGTTCTTCCCGTTCTCGACAAACTTGGCACCGATGTGCCAGATAATGTCGATGTGAACAAAGTCGTCAAAGAGTGGTTTGAGTTCTTTAAAGCTTCCTGCGAGTCTGGCGATGTGGCGAACCTTTCGAATATCATCGAGGGAGGCGCCTTTTGGCGTGACGTCCTCGCCTTGACATGGGCCTTCCGGACCTTTGAAGGTATCCCAAAAATTAAACAATTTCTGGCGGACCGCCTAGCACTCTCAAATGTGAAAAATATGAAACTCAAGGAGCCTTCCTACAGCGAACTTCAGCGCCCTTACCCTGACCTTGCTTGGATCCAGAGCTTATTCGAGTTTGAAACGGACGTCGGTCTCTGCTCTGGCGTTGTCCGGCTCATACCCCATGTCGATGGGAAGTGGAGGGCACACACTATCCTGACTACTTTGGACGATTTGAAAGGTTTTCCGGAGAAAATCGGTAACCTGCGTCAACATGCGACGTTCCGCGGCAACTGGGCAACTGCTCGTGCAAAGGAGCGAGAACACGCTGACCGCAATCCCACCGTTCTTATCATTGGAGGTGGACACTGTGGTCTTGGAATTGCGGCAAGGCTCAAGTATCTCGGGATCGACGCCCTGATTATCGAGAAGAATGAAAGAATCGGTGATAATTGGAGAAAGCGCTACGAAGCTCTTTCTTTGCATGACCAAGTCTGTGAGTATCCCGTCGAGCAACAATGTCATTTTTGGTTTTGAATATGCTGGGCGCAGGGCTCGACCACATGCCGTACTTACCGTGCGTGTCGTATATACATATCCTATTCTCCGATTTATCCCCAAATTATCAGATTCCCATCAACATGGCCGGTATACCCACCTGCACAAAAGGTGCGTGGGAGAGAGAATGCATGAAACATGCCGAATTATTGACCTATTTACTAGCTTGCAAATTGGCTCGAAAACTACGCAGACGTGATGGAGTTGAACTGCTGGACATCATCGCAAGTCGTTCGAGCAACCCAGGATTCAAACCATATATGGCATGTCACTGTACAGAAAGCAGATGGGTCAGAGTGTATATTCGTCACCAAACACCTTATTTTCGCTCTGGGATTCAAGGGAGGGGAGCCATATGTCCCGGAATATCCCGGAATGGTCAGTATCTATTCGCTTCTTGTTCCTACCGAAATAAATCGTCGTTCCCACGCAGGACAAGTTCAAAGGCCAGATTCTTCACTCTCTTCACCACGATAAGGCTACGGATCACGCAGGGAAGAAGGTCGTTGTCATCGGTGCCTGTACATCCGGTACGCGGATTAACTCTTGTCTATTCATATTCATGCGCCCAAATTGAGTACATTGTTCTAAAGCTCACGACATCTGCGAGGATTATTATTATCATGGTGTAGGTTAGTGTCCTGTTACAAACGTTATCCTTCTTTTGTTCATGACGCCTTAGATGTCACAATGTACCAGAGGAGTTCAACCTACATTATGAGCGTCAAGAATGGGATGGAAATTCTACTGGAAGGCCGGTTTCCCAATTGTCGCGTCTGTCAACATTACTCTGAATCCTTTTACAGGACTATACGCGGAGGAGGGCGTCCCACCTGTCGAGATTGCCGACCTCATCAATGCCTCTTATCCTAATATTTTCATGGAGGGTTATGCACACCGACAGATGATCAGAATAGCAGAGGCCGATAAGTAAGCGAGATACTGGATAGCCATCAGTCATCAACATAATTATTCACCTTCAGGGAAATCCTTGAAGGCCTCCGAAAGCGGGGATTCAGGATGAACAATGGTTATAAGAACGCTTCGGGCTTCTTTCTCTTGGCGTGGACAAAAGCTGGAGGTTACTACTTGGGCGAGTATTACGATTATCTCAATTGTCATCTAGGTATTCATGCTTCACTCTATCCACGTAGACACAGGAGCGAGCCAACTGATTATTGACGGAAAAATCAAACTCAAGAATGATAGTCAGATTGAGGCCTTTACAGAAAGCGGCCTGCTGTTCGAGAATGGCAGCGAATTACAAGCGGACGTTGTCGTCTTCAGCACCGGGTAAGTCCCTCTCTTTTCTTATTCAGGATGGACCAACGTTGTGCGGCACCAGGTTGGGCGAACCTCGGGACGGGATACGCCGTATATGTGGAGACAAAGTGGCGGACAAATGTAAACCAATTTGGGGCTTGAACGACGAAGGAGAAATTCAGGGTGTCTGGAGTGAATTCGGCCTTCCTAACCTGTGGTACATGATGGGTGAGTGTCGTTTGGGAGCATCGCGCAGAAGAGTCGTTGCATTAATCGCTGCTACCTGTAGGGAACTTTGGATTGTCAAGGTTTCATTCCAAACACCTTGCACTACGTGAGTGTGATAGCGACAGAATAATGCAACCGACCGACGTCTTTTTTTAGAGATTAAAGCAAAGGAAGAGGGTATATTTGGTGTACCCTACTTGCCTATGTAGATTGGGAGCGTGTTGGCAGTTCATTTTTTCCCCCTCGTCCTGTCGGAACGCAACGGCACCAGTAGTTACCAGTGATTCTGGTAGAGCGTTTGCAATGCGATATGCAACTGTCTCATGTAGGAATGATTTATTGTGTGACCGAGGACAGGGGAGAGCCGGAGGGAGCGGAGAAAACGATCATTTCAGCAGATCACAGACACCATACAACCCCTTGCATTTCGCACGAGAAAATACATCTGCTTAAACCCGATGCGCCCCTGCTTCCCCCTGCTCCTTAGTTTTAAATGGGCGTGGCCGAGAATGTTGAATGTTTCCACTTTGCTCCATGCTTCTTTTCTGATGGTGATCGGAAAGCAAGTGAGGCAAGGGCTCGTTGACTCGGAGGCGTCAACCTCCAACACAAGTATCACAAACCTGACAGATTCACGTCCATTTGCAATCCTCTCTCAGTCTCGGATGGCGCCCGCCTATATGCACCCGTCTGCATCTGCGTTAAATTTATCCCTTACAAATGTCTAACATACTTGCCGTTCAGGTACATCAGACATTTGTCTTTTCAACGCCTGGACGATGAAACGGTATCTGTCAAGCTGTGTGATGCGAGTGTTGCTTTTCGAGCTGACAAATGTAGTGTTTGAGGACATCACCAAGTAGTCGTCACCCGTCAACGCGTCAGCAGCGCAGAACTTGAAAATTTAGTTTGATCTTTCTTGATATAGCTGAAACACACGCATCGCATCCTGGATTCCTAGTTATTCGGAACGAACTACGATGCTGCAGTGACCCAGTTTTCCACAAATTTCTGGTGCTCTTCCAGGCGCTCGATTTCTGCCCGCATAGCTCGCCCGCGGTCCAAAACAGCCGATGGCCACTCAAATTCACTGTCGGTCCCTTCATCATCAGAGTCACCTTCCATTCGGAGGGGCAACTCATAATAATGAATATTTTGCAGGTTTCTGTAATCGGAATGGGCAAATTTTCGGATAACGCACTGTAAATAGTGCCATCGAATGAGGCCGGGTGGGGGATTGTTAGCTTTTTGAGGCTGAGGGGGGCTGGTCTTGTACCCGTGTAGAAGTGGTATGTGTGTGGGGGTGTCCCATGATCCGTATATGGTGCGTTCCAACTCTAGTGGCCAGCCAGATGGAAGAAAGGAATGACATTCGTACTCGTTCTAAAAGTTCATGGACAATGATCAACTGTATATTACGAGAAAAACGATAGGACTCCACCTACCGTGGACACAAATCGCAGACCAAGTTCATACGAGTCAAACCATTTGTCAAGAGTTGGAGAGAGTGAGATGCCACATATTTCGTCATAGATAGATAGATCAGAAGGAGCATGAGTTGATACGAAGTTGTTGCAAACAATGCGTAAGAGGTGGTCTCCCATTCGCTTGGGGCACACATGACTGTTGATGAGCGGGTCCCTGCTGCCTGACACCCAGCACTTCCCGTCTCGCTGCTTGACGTGGGTCCCCATTGTGGAAGCGTTGCCGCTGACACTGGTTTTAGATTTTCCCGCGCGTTCGCTAATCTTCGACAGCGCGACCACGTCCTGGACCTGATAGAGATAGGTTGACGCAATCAGAGGGTCAGCGGCGTTGACGTTCTTCCACGTCTCTTCAGCCGCATCCCACACATGGAGCGAGCCACGCTTCAGAGCAGGATCACAGATATCATGGGCGATATCGACTAGCCATTGGGAATGCTCTTGACGACTGTAAAGGAGGAAATCGTCGAGAAGGCCTCTGAGGAGGCAGGTAAAAGCATCGGGAGGGGCGGCCGTCATGGCCGATTGCGCAAGTGTGTCACTCGTGATGTTATCTAGTGGCTGAGGGTATAAACCGACACGGCTGGTGTGAATGCGCAGGTCGAGATGTTGGGGTGCATTGTGAGTTTCAGAGGAAATTGGTTTGGAATACTCCATGGATGGGCTCCGTCTCAAATTGTCGCGGTCATGCTGATTTCCAGTGTGACCACATCACGCTCACAAGTTGGTTTAACCAACTTCCATCTAGTGTTGAATACATCAGGCGCACTCAACCGTTACAATTAAAAATGCCCTCCACGGCATGAGGAGAAGAGGAGAGACATTGAGCCAGCCACATACATATATGAGGCCTTGAGGCGTAGAGAAGGCCGACTGGTGTACGAAGTGCAGACTGTAGCATGTAGATTACTGGCACCATGCCTCACTCATAAGAGTTGGAAAGAAGCACTTCACTGAATGAAGGGAACGCCTTAAACCTTTGAATGAATGGTGAGGCAATTTCAGGATAGGAGTGCGTCATAGACTCCGACATAGACGTCACAGCCTCCAAATTCCGCTATATAAGTCGTAACCCGCACATTGTGTCTTACCCAATTTACCATCATGACTGGAGACTGCACTTGTCAAGATAACTGTAGGTGAGTGCCATCATGCCAAATCTTGCGAATGATAGCGTCTAATTCATGCTCTAGCACTTGCGGCCCTGCTAGCTTTGGATGCTCTTGCCCCAAGGGCAAATGCAATTGCGGAGAATGTGTGAACAAGGCGCACACAGCCAACGTACGTGTTCTTTTCTCCTATCAACCTCCTGTCGTACCTACCATCCCATCAGTGCGCTTGTAAAGGAGGTAAAGACGCGGTCGACAGCTGCGGATGCATGACAAGCAACAAGCCATGCACCTGTTAAACCGCTCCCAAGAGTATAGGCATTGATCATAAATTTTATGTGTAGTATCTGTTGAGAATAGGAGGATTTACTTCTCGCCGGTTTCGCTCGTAGAGTCGGTTGGGTACACATTTTCATCGTCTGAGCCAACCTCGCTGTCAGATGCGTTGAACCGATGAAGGCTACCAGTATGAGTGTGATTAGGATTGGCGACCAGTAAATCTCGCTCTGAGCCATCGCCTATCTCTGCTTTATCTTTCCGGGATTCTTCCCATCTTCTGTTCAGCTCGTTGAGAATCTCTTCTTGCGCACTGCCTATTTCGCTGGAATTGCTGCACTTTCTATAGTGTTCGAAGTAAGGTCTGTCTCCTATAAGCATTATCCTGTTCGGTGCAACGTAACACCATACGCACAGGTTGACTTGGTAGAACGAGTCAGCCCAGCCAAACGCACTGAGTAGCCTTTCCGCGTATGTATCGAACCCGGTAATGTAGAATGCCGCCGCTAGAGCTTCGGCGCAGTTTAATCTCCACGGTTTACCGTAATTGGTTGGATTTGTCGCGATGAGATAAGGCACTTTTGACATTCATTAGTGTTTGCTAGGAGACTATGACGTATCGACTCACGTAGACGTTCATGCGGGCTGGCTATCTTCGAGAAGGGAACGTCGTCCAGACGGGCCCACGAACATTCGACTACGGCTAGTCCACCTTTGAGCACAATTTCGCGGTCTGCGGGACTGATAACTTGTGTTGCCTTGGGTCTGAACAAGCGCACATGCACAGAGTCGGAAAGGGTTGGTGCCGAGTGTTGGGTGACACTCACGAGAGGACGATACCTCTAAATCTAGTGCCGACGCGCAGCTCCTTGATCAGCTTAAGACGCGCAAGCTTTCTGCCAGAGCAGCGGCGCGGATCGCAATGTCCAAAGTCCTTTGGAGAGGATCAGGATTCAGCATGCCGTAGAGACGAGGCAGCAGCATACGTACCCACATTGCGACGGGCACATCGATGCGGACCTCAGGTTCACCAGCCTCATCGTCCACCGCACTTTCAGGCGGACCCTCGATAAAGACCCTCTCTCTCGGTCTTGCGGACAGTTTGGCCTTTCCTCCTCTTCTACTTTTACCCATCGATGTGAGGTGGCCGTGGGAACTGCCATGTTCCCAACCATCGCTCGTCTCTCCAAGGCGTCCAGACGGCCACTGACCCCAAAACGGGGCAACAAAGATTATTACAAGGGTACGACTGTTTTTTCCGCGCACAAGCTGTCCCCCGTTCAAGCGCGTGCGCGTTTATTATTTCGCAGGAACAAGGCAGGCGTATCTACCTGGCGGTTTGCGGACGGGTGCGCCAGGAAAGCACGTCGTACGGGGTAAAGCAAAGTACCGCCTACTGGATGAACAAGTGCGCGTGTTCGTCGCTCCGCCGCTGGACAAGATCAACAACTCTCTGGTGCGTGTACATAAAATCGATTCGCCGTCTCGCGTCATACCGACTCGTCGCAGCTCAAGCCGTACGTATCCCTCGCTGCGCGACTGACAGAGAGCGAGGAGCGGGCGGTGTTTGGCAGGTTTAAGGGACCACGGGGGCTCACACCACAGCATTTCCTCCGGGTTGCGCAGAGACAGCCAGTTCCGCCCGGAGTTGAGCAAGATTCTGTCGTGCATACAAAATCCGTCTAGCCTCATTCAACTCATGCCTTGGCTTAGCATTAATCTGAATCGGATACGAGGCATACTAGATGAATCTAGAGTGGTTTATGCAATATAAGAGGCCATGCAGGAGCAGCACATCATGATATCTGTTGCTGGGTCCTCCAATTCTCCCTAAGTAACGCAGACGTCGTCGGTCGACTTGGATCATAGTCGGACGGAAGCGTCCCGTGCTCCCAACTTCTCAATACATTCCCGCCTAACTTGCCCATGTGAATTGAGGGAAAGATTTTAAGCCGTTCGAGGCGTCTGTCGCGGAGCCTGTTCTTGGGTAACATGCCCGCTACAGCGTGTCTGAGTATCTGAGGTTCCTGCGTCACAACGCTGAGAGCGACGGAGAAAATGGGAACAACGGACCTCGCCCGCTTTTTTATCCATCATTTCTTTATACGACGTCTCCTTCAGCCCACCAGGATACATCGAGTGTTTCCTGTACACCAACTGCTCCTCTTTCCGACCCGTCACGCGGATGTTTTTTGCATTCGTCACAATAACATAGTCACCACAGTCGACTAGAGGCAAAGGCAGAGATCAATTAGTTTGTAGATTGATAATAGAAGATGGGAAAGTCACCGCTTGGGTCGTATATCGGTTTGTGCTTGCCCATGAGCACCAGCGCGATGCGCTCTGCAAGTTTGCCGAGAATCCGGTCTGTCGCATCGACGTGATGCCATACACGTGCATAGGCAAGCGCAGTCTGGTCGAGGCTCAGGTTACGGATGCGGGCGAGAGGTTGGGACGTACATTGCCTATGAGCTGGGACATGAGTTTAAGTTGAGCAAGTACGGGTATTGCCGAGCACCTCTCACATACTATCATACTACGCCATCATTTGCTATTCATAGTTAATCGCCCGTAAGAGAACAGTCCATGAACGCGCGATGCGCCAATTCCACGCCGCTCGTTGTGTCCAGCGGACTTGCGCGGTCATACAAAAATAGGTAGGGTGATCGTGACCAGTGTGGCTGACAGTCGACAAATATAATCGCCCACGCACGCCTCACTCCTCTTTCCACTTAACCACATCCTACACACCATGCATGCTATTATGCCTTGCGTTGCTGCCTCTTCATCCTCTGACGCTGGTCGTCTTCCTCTCGCCGTACCCACCTTCACCATTCCTACCCGCCCCCTTCACATTGCTGCTGACAATTTACAGGCCGCCTTGCATATCCAGGTCATCAACCCCGCCAAGGACAAACCGGTCGCCACGTCGCCAGTGCCACTTAAACGAGAAAGAAGAGCTCGTTTCACCCAGGATGATCTTGTCCTTGCTAACCAGGCCGCGCTCCTTAAGCACATTAAGACTCTCGACAGGCTGGAAGCTCTTGGTATGCTCGAAGGCAGAACACCTCGTCCTCTTCAAGAGGATATGGTCTTGGACTGGTGGACTTGGTCGCCTCTTCAGTACGGTAGGTTTCTCAACAGAATCGATACTCTGGCTATACTTGAAGGCACGAAAACTCCTCCTGCTCAAGTGGATCTAGCCCTTGCAGGTCTGTCTATGCCTTCGTCTCTTCAGTGTGCTAGGACTATCAACAAACTGAATGATCTTGAGCGTCAAGGCGACAAGGGCTCTGGCGACGACTCGATTGTGCTTGCTGAGTCTGAGACATCTTCTCTTAAGCGCGCAAGGACGATCAACAAACGCGCTGGCCTTGACATTCTTAAACGCCGTGAAAGCAGGAAGGCGCGTTTCTTTGGCGGGCAGATCCTTCAAGCTCACCTCCGCCCCTAAGGGGCTCGGGCAGCAATGCCCGATAGAATTTGTTTTCTGTCTTTTCTTCGTTTTCAAGTGTGGCTGACGTTGTTTCTTTTTTCTAGGTTCGGTCCTTGTTACTCTTTTACGATTTCACGGAGGAGACGACACTCATCCCGGATCTGGTGATGAACCGACTGTTTTATGTAAGTGAAGTATTCAAATACAATACAATAAGCACCACTGACCGGTTCCAAGGCGCCACAGTCGAAGCCCTGGCGGTTATACCAAGTTGACGCGACTCGTCAAATCACGGCGTTGTGGCAGTGCGTGTGACAAACATGGAACCCTGGTCAAGTTCTATGTGTAAGCTCTCGGAGCCTGGCGTCGCCGGGTTCAAGACAGGAATGCCGAGGCGACGGGCAAAGAACGTGGACCCTGACCAAGTCTTACGTTTGGAACTCGTTATCCGATGAAGCCGCTGGGGAGGGCGCCTAGTGCAGGGTGGGATCCTTGTCACGTTCTGTCTTGTGATGAAGCTTTCAGAAGCACGGCGTCTGATGAACCAGCACCTGTCTCCCCGGACTTGGGAAAACCGTCCAGATAGGAGATGGATGATGATGACGACTACGAACGAGTGAGTTTTATTTTTCTTGCATAGTGACGAGGAGTGATTAACGGATAAATTTCCGATAGGTCTCGACCGCAAGAACGGCGGCTTTTTCTTTGTTTTCTCTTTTTTTATTTTTAGATACGAGTCCCTGTCAAACTCATGGCGAACGACGTTCTCCTATCAATAGAATGCATGTGGCTGACTCGTCTATTGCGATGCTGCAGCGCCATGACCAAGGTGTCTTAGTATATCTCCGACTGGCGCGCCGGCTACCACCAGAAATACATGTTCTCCTCAAGCTCTCAGATCCAACAAGGATATAAGCCCTTAATCTTAAATCCAATTATACATCAGAGCAACGAGTTTTACATCAGGAACCTGTAGCTAATCAAATGGTTCAAAGGGTCACCAACGTCGGGTGCGTTTAAAAAACCCCTCGGGCTTTAGGGGGAAAAAAGCTACCGAACGTTGGAAATTGCTGATGGCGGAGGAGAATCAACTCAATGCGATTACTTAAGCATCCGATGGCAACCAAAAGAAGGCGAAAGAAGGACGACGGGTGGTAGCAATTCACCTGTTTGTGTGCATTGGACTACAACAATATATATTCAGAAGTTTCAACTTTCCATCTACAACCGCACCAGCTAATCGACCCAAATTTCGTCACTAATTCCGACAACTATGAAATTACACATACTGATGCGTTTATTCCGGCAGCCAGGCGAGTTGTCCAGTGATGGGAACTTCGTGAGAAGACTCGGAAAGGCCCCGTACGTATACAATGATACGCAACTTGATTGAGCCTTTCTCGAGGGGGATAAGAAGCGGATGAAGGCGCGCTCTGGGGCCAATGGTGTACACTCCCTTCAGATCCTCCACGTTATCGTATTCGATGTTTACCGCCCGGACTGCCAAGTCTTCCACAAACTGGTCAAACTTGCCAGCGAATGGATGGTGTTTGCCATCGATCTCGAAATAACCTCCGAAATAGTTTCCGTGTGCTGAAAAGAAACCGCGTTGCATGTGTCTATCGTTTCTCTCAACAGTGCGAGGCAACGGGAGAGAGGTATCGCACCTGGATTTCACGCGAGGGAGGGTGGTGGAGTTTACAGGGCAAACTCATCCTTTTGAGGCGCGAGTGCCATTACAATCAAGACATATCCACCTACGTCATTGTTTTTTCTGGTCCATTCATGACCCATATGCCACGTTCTGCATGGGAAGAAAGTTCCCTCAGTGACATGTCAAGTCCGATTGCAACCATGTATCAGGCACATTAAAAGATGTATCATGAGGACAAGTTCAATGAGGTTAGTGGGGAGAGCGGAAATGAGCCGTACTACCATACCGGTCGATGACTAGCATAATGGGGAAACAGAACACACTCGATGGGAATAAAGGCGGCGTTCCATTGCTGTATGTTTGTTGTGTACCATACATAGGCCGTGTCTCATCTGCGCCATTAACACCATCATATCTATGCTGAAACTGTATTCGTGGTGCCGGGAAAGCTGAATCAATCTGGCCTGAGAAGGTACTTGGAGGCTCTTCGTCCCTCCTTGCTAAACATGTATCGTGTTTCCAAGCAAGCTGTGTACAACCTAATTATGGTATATTAGGTATAGTAAGTCATCAAAAGAGGTCATGCGGTCGTCACTTAAAAAGGAGCGTCACCATAAAAAGTCGGATTCGTCATACCGGAAGAAGAGCGCAAGCTTGATGCTGCACAGGAAATCCCACTGTCGCTTGTTCCGGCTGCCAGCCGCTATCCATGGCGCTAGGCTAGTCCATAGCCGGTGGGCATCGGGCAACTGCCCATCAGCCATGATCCCGCAGTACTCAAACGTCTTGGGGTACACCCCTGCCAGTGACCAGTCCACCAGCCAGACCTTGCCGTCCTTTCCGATTCGGATGTGGCGCGGGCTAATGTTGCCGTTGACAAGCACGAGCGGGTCCGAATCGACAAATTCAGTCTGGCACGACTTTAGGCCGTGCTGCTTTAACGCAACCTTGGCAATCCGTTGCTTCCGATGGAACCACTCGCACATGTCCCGATGGGAGGGGAATGGCCCCGCGCCAGCGCTCGTGAAAAAATGACCTTTGCACACAAATGGCTTGCCCAAGTCGTCAAATGGTCCAGGAACGTCAGGGTGCGGCAGGGCGACGCGGCGGAGCTGCTTGACGTAGCCACGGACGACCCATGCGATGTACAGCTTGCGCCAGAACGGGAGGCGAGGCCATGCAGTAGCAAGATCAACGCCGTCAATGTGGTCCATGAGGATGTGCGTGCGCTCGCGCTGCGTATAGATGCGCTTGATGCGGGGGACGGGGATGGTCGTGTGCTCGGCGACAAACGTCATGAGGAAAGCTTCGTATGCCTCGTGTGAAGGTAACGTTTTCATCGTGGTGTCGTGCGCCACTCTGCGCAGACCGGGGCCAGCAGAGTAGTCAGCGTAGCGATCGACAATTGCCTTCATGTCATAGTTTGACGATTCCTTGAAGCGGTGGGCCTATTGAAGGATTGCTTCAGACGACTTTACAAAGAGGTGATCGTATACAGACCTCTGCATCTGAGAGCAAGGAAAAATTGAGAAGACTCTGAGATTCAGCAGGGTGTGTCCTTGAGCGTGAGGGGAGACGCTTTGAGTGCGCCGTGCGCATGGTGGTTGGGATTCAAGAGGCAGACATTTTAAGATTAGAGAAATCAGGGAAGATGGGACGGGCCGTGCAAAACAGCCAGTTTGTCCATGTTTGGATGATCGGCCTTGTCAGCCAATATGCTGTCCACCGCCCCTTTCGCTCTTATATGTCCAATACCCATCAAGTATTGTCCTCCATCTGCGCTAGAATCATTACTTTATTCACCAAGAAGCACATAGACATGCCTGACGTCGAGAAGCAACTGAGCGCCGACAGCCCTCGTGAAGCCCTGCAGGGTAAATCTTATCTATCGTTCCTCATGCATCTCCCTTATTATCACCCTGTTCGCAGACACTTTCAACCGCTGGCCAAGCCAGAAAGCCTCCAAGCCGCGGACTCGGTCCGCCAAATACCTGCTCCGCCAAGGTAGCATACATGTCGAGAACTGGAACTGCGACCTCTCGGAGATGTACAGCAGAAAGAGTCCCCGTTCTCTCAGCCCCTCTCCTCTGATGCCTGGCTCCTCGGAGCAGACATACCGATTTGCAAGCGAGTCGCCGGATCTACCCGCCCATATGCCCTTTGGCATTGCCTCCAGCCACTCTCTGCGCTCTCCTTTCCTATCGTCAGTGTCAGTTCAGCACCTGGAGAAACCAAGAGACTCACCCATTTTGGCCGCCGCTGACGTCTCGGACATCACACAACTTGTCATGCAGGACTTCCAACCCATCGCATACTCAAATAACCCTTCGTCTGCCGCCACCACATGCACCCTCTGGGACGTACCTGCCACTCAGCCTGGAAGCTTGGCTCTGCCCCAAGATAACGATAGCCTCTTGCACGTGCTTGACCCTTATCCTTATGATATTATGTACGTCCTGTCTCTACCGCGCCGCGCCTACCTTTCCTCTGAAGAAGGGCACGAAGCTCTTTCGATTGGGCCTGCGGTTAGCCCTCTTTAGCCTTGCCTTCTTTCTGTGACGTCTTTTGGAATGGAACTCCTGTTAATTTTCATGTGCATCAAATGATGACGTATTGTGTGATGCGGCGCACGGTAAGTTTACCTAATATCTTCCAGCGTACAAGTTAACACGCGCTGATAACTGTTACAATGGAGAGAAGCAACATATGGTTATTTTAAACTTTATGGGCTGCATTACTGACATGGATGGATGTTTGAGAGCCCACCCTTCTACAATGACTTGTACAACTTCTTTAATGGCATCTTTTAAGATCCGTTTGGATACAGCCTCGCGTGCAAACGTTAGTAAACCTGTTGCCTTGTTCATCCCACATGTCCTAAAGAAGGTTTTCGAGCAATTGCTTTGCACAGAAGTACGCGAGTTTTGTTTCTTCCACGCCATCAGCACCGAGTCTCTGCGATCCCTGTAACTTCTCTAGTTTATATGTAGTCCCGCCACATAGGCTTGTTTGTATCTTATAGAAGACAGGACCCAGCGTATTGCGAGGAGTAGGGCAGCGCGAACACTGCGAAGAGGTGGAGTTTCGAAGAGAGGGTTGGGCGTGTGGCAAGCACCAATAGAAGCTCATAGGAAGGTGGAGGAGGCATAGGTGGGCAAGGTAGGCAGCAGTGGAAAAGACACCGCAGGAACGTAAATGCACTGGGATGGGGGCTGACCAGGAGAAAAGGTACTCACTCGGGAGTGGGTGTGGCAGTTTGGGCCACATCATTCTGCTAGGAGGGCAGTTAATTCCACCCTCATGAACGTGAGATGCTCCTCAGATCCCATAGGAGTAGGTGGTGAGAGCGGACCCGGATGCAGTAGACCGACAGGGAACAGCCATATTTACGTGACAGACCAATATGTCGAGAGTCCCAATGTTGAATGTACTGAAGAAGCTCAGCCTGGTCAGCAAGGATGAGATCCTCTTAGATGAAACGAGTTCTAACACTGGCGACCGGCACAAGCCTGGCGGGGTTGATGACGACATCCAAGGTAGCCTGTAAATCGTCAGAAGCAATGTGAACAGGAGGAGGCAGCGCAGGATATAATAACGTGCATGTTGTGTAGGTTGTGGAGGAGAATCGACTGATGAGGCCTTGAGGCGCGTGGGGGCACAACTTCATTACATAATCGCTATCCTAATCTCCTTATGGCAAACTCTCCAAACCCAGCGACCCCGCGGTGAGATCTTTACAGCCAGAGGCTTAACCCCACACCCCCAACCAGCATGTCTATCCGCGCTCGAGGCGTCTCGAAGAATTACGGTGCCATAAATCCAGTCACAGGCGAAACCCATGCGCTCGCAGGACGACGCCAAATCGGTATCGTTTCCGCGATCTTCCTCATCTTCAACCGCATTATCGGGACTGGGTCAGTGTTCCTTTACACTGACAACTGTGAATAGTAACCTACATAACGCACAGCATTTTTGCTACGCCGAGCATGGTCCTTGGTTTGAGTGGAAGTGTCGGTCTATCGCTGTAGGTAACCGCGTTTTCCGCTTGCACATGTCGCTTATCGCCTCATTTTCATCATGGCAGTATCATGTGGCTCGTAGGTGCCGTTGTTGCGACCGCTGGTATGCAGGTATACATCATATGGGGCACCGTGAGCTTCTCTCCACTCGTGCACGTTGATCGACGCTGAAAGAGCACATAGGTCCTACCAGTGAACGGTGGCGAGAAGAATTACTTGGAATACCTTGTCCGTAAGCCTAAGTATCTCATTACCTCCCTTTATGCTGCCAACATAGTACTCCTCGGTAACAACTGGAATACTACTTTCTAAGTCCTGTCCGCTGACCTGCAACTACAGCTTATGGCGCTGGCAACTCAATAGTTTTTGGCGAATATATCTTGCGTGCGGCCAACAAAGGCGCCACCCACTGGTACCTTCGTCTAGTCGGATTTGCGTGCATCACGTTTGCCGTTACACTTCACGGGACGGCTCCCAAGTGGGGGTTGCGAGTACAAAACTCACTTGGAATCTCCAAATTCATCGCGCTGCTTTTCGTGATTTTCACTGGATTCGTCGCCCTTGGCGGTCATATGCAAACTGAGAAACCTGACAACTTTCGAAAGCCATTCGAGGGTACAACAGCTAGTGCTTCATCACTCTGTCTGAGCCTGTACAACGTAAGCCATTCTTTTTGATCAATGACTTTTGGGTCTAAAGTGCATACATTAAGGTGATCTGGTCCTATACTGGATTTAGCAACGTCAACTATGCCTTATCCGAAGTCAAGAATCCTAAACGGACTGTCAGGATAGCAGGATTTCTGGCCATCGCAGCGGTGACAATCCTCTATTTGTTGGCCAACATTGCCTATTTTGCAGGCGCTACGAAAAAGGAGATAACAACCTCCGGACAACTTGTAGCAGCACTGCTGTTCAGGAACGTTTACGGTCCGCAGACAGAGCGCGCTCTCGACATCATCGTCGCATTGTCAGCATTGGGAAATGTGCTTTCTGTTGTACGTCGCTTCCTCTAGCTAGTCCCCAGGGATAACTTTATCGGTAGACGTTCTCAGTAGGCCGCGTTAACCAAGCACTCGGCAGAGAGGGTATTTTGCCTTTCAGCAAGATATTAAGGTCCAATTGGCCTTTTAACGCTCCACTGGCGGGATTTTTTCTACGTAAGCTCAACCATGATACATCAACATCCTTACCACCTCACGACAGACTGGATTCCATGCGTCATTGTCATCTTTGGTATACCCGCAGGCGACGCATATAATTTCACCATCAACTTCGTACGTATCTGATTCAAAAACTCATCACATCTCACCAAGTCTCTGATTCTGTAGATGACATACCCATACTCCGTCGTCAACGCTACTATATCCCTTGGTATCATTTACCTCTCCGTGTGGCCGTATGATGGCTGGCCAAGGGTGAGCATCCAAGGGCAGATCGCTGCCGCCTTGTTTGGAGCAGCCAATTTGTTCCTCATCGTCATCCCTTTCATTCCACCGCCTCCTGGCGCAGAGCCATACAAGGACCTGCCCTACTGGATGCTCCCCTTGGCTGGATGGTCCATCTTTGGCGTCGGCTTCTTGTACTGGCTGTTTTGGACGTATGTCCTCCCCCAGTTGGGAAGATATACGCTTGTCAGATCGGAAGAGGTTGGAAAGGACGGGCTAAAGAGATACACGTTTGAAAGGGTGTCGCCCACGACATGACATTCACGACATTCCCCAGGAGTAGGATATTAGATCGTGTCTTTGATGTCGATGAACAATAGATTGGCATGTGGTTTACGTAAGCATACCTTGATTTTGAAAATCACAGAATCGAGTACTGAGAAGCAGAAATGCAACGAACGAACTACCAAGGCGCGTCCATCGCTCCTCACCAAGACTTGAGCTGACGAACGAAATCCCATTTTTAGTTCAATATTCAGTAATCCACTCAATCTCTGCCAACTTGCAACTTGTTCGGTTCGCGTACAAGATGCCCTAGCCCACAGTACCGAGAGCTATAAAGCTCTCTCTTTATTCGGACCCGCCCACCACTCCCCGGTTAGATTCGTTTCCCTGGACAGTCACGAATCTGCCACTCCTCAGGTCTCAGTCTCACCCTGTGATAGCATGCTCATTCGTGCTCGAAGTGTTTTCAAGAACTATGGTACAATAAGACCAGCGGCAGGCGAATCCAATGCAGCAGGACGACGTCAGATTGGCCTCGTGTCCGCTATATTCATCATCTTCAATCGCATGATCGGGGCAGGGTTAGTGTTCATTCTACACTGGCAACCGTGATTGTTCACCTGTACTGCGTGCAGCATCTTTGCTACACCGAGCATGATCCTTGGTTTGAGCGGAAGTGTCGGTTTATCGCTGTAGGTCACCGCATTTCCAGACTTGGGTTAGATGACTGACCCTTGCGGTGGTAGAGTCATGTGGGTCATAGGTGCCATCGTCGCTGCCGCTGGCATGCAGGTATACATTACGTGGGGCACCGTGAGCTTATCCCCAGTCGTTTGTACTGGTGGGCACTGAATGGGGCACATAGAGATTACCTGTTAACGGGGGCGAGAAGAACTACTTGGAATACCTCTTCCGTAAACCCAAGTACCTCATCTCCTTTCTATATATTGCCAACGTAGTTCTCCTTGGTAACATTTTGACACTGCCGTTACTTTCTGTCCACTGATTAGTTGTTACAGCTTGGGGTGCCAGCAATTCATTGGTGTTTAGCGAGTACATCTTGCGCGCTATCGACAGAGAACCTACAGGCTCGCAGCTTCGTTTGGTTGGATTTGCATGCATCACGTCCACCCTAATTCATGGCACAGCTCCCAATTGGGGCTTACAGCTACAAAACTTTCTAGGGTTCTTCAAATTGATTTTGCTGCTCTTCGTTATTTTCACTGGGTTTGTCGCGCTTGGTGGTCATATGCCGATTGAGAGACCGCACAACTTTCGAAAGCCGTTCGACGGTACGACAGCCAGCGTTTCGTCAATCTGTCTGAGCCTGTACAATGTAAGCCATTCTTTTTAACCAATTCAGGCTCTAAAACATGTATGTCCAGGTTATCTGGTCCTATTCTGGATTTAACAACGTCAACTATGCCCTATCCGAAGTCAAGAATCCTACACGGACCATCAGGATAGCAGGGCCGTTGGCCATCGCGGTCGTGACAGTCTTGTATCTGTTGGCCAACATTGCCTATTTCGCAGGTGCTACGAAGCAGGAGATAACAAATTCTGGACAACTCGTAGCAGCACTACTCTTTAGGAACGTGTATGGTCCACATACAGAGCGGGCGCTCAACGTCTTTATCGCATTGTCCGCCTTGGGAAACGTGCTTTCCATCGTACGCCACATTCCCGGACCATCCCAGTAATAGCTTTTGACATGATCGGTAGACATTCTCACAAGGCCTCGTTAATCAAGCTCTTGGAAGGGAAGGCCTCTTACCTTTTAGCAAGATATTAAGGTCCAATTGGCCTTTCAACGCCCCTCTTGCTGGACTCATTCTGTGTAAGCTAAATGCATCCAAGACCCATCCATTCCAACCCCCTTCATAAACAGATTGGATTCCAAATACTATCGTCATCTTTGCTGTACCTCCCGGCGATGCATACAACTTTGTCCTCAACGTTGTGAGTATCCTTGCCCAAGAAACGCGTCAGGCATCTTGTCAACCCACTTAACTACATTGCAGATCTTGTATCCGTTCTCCGTTATAAATGCTGCCATTTCCTTCGGTATCATCTACCTCTCCTTATGGCCTACGAAGGCTGGCAGAGGGTGGGTACACCAGCGCAGATCGCCGCGGCCTTCTTTGGCGTGGCGAATGTGTTCCTCTTTGTCGTTCCTTTCATTCCACCGCCCCCTGCGGCAGAGCCGTACAAGAACCTGCCGTACTGGGCGCACGCCGTGGCCGGATGGGCCATCTTTGGCATCGGATTTTTATATTGGCTGTTCTGGGCGTATATCTTACCTCGGATGGGAAGATATACACTCGTCAGATCGGAAGAGGTCGGTAAGGACGGATGGACGAGATACACGTTTCAAAGAGTACCACTCTCGACGCGGCATTAGTGACGCTCGGAATCAAATAGTAGATTATTAGATTACGTCTTTCATCATGAGCAATAGATTGGCATCGATATTGTCCAGCGTCGTGTCGCCTGTTTATGCTTACGAATGAGCATTGACAAGGAGTAGTTTTCACTCTGCACTGAAATTCATTGGCTATAGACTCTCGGAATGTGTTTAATGCTATATTATCTCAAACCCTCTCCCCCCGCGTAGAACCCACTCTGACACTGTCATAAATACACTCAATTGGCGTCGCCCAAGATTGAAAATTCATCAGAGATGAGTCTCCCCGATAGACAACATATATTTCTAGTGCTTACGAGGAAAGATACACATATACCTCGGAGCGTCCAAGTAATCTCAAATACGTCTCTCAGAGCAACAAACGAATATACTTGCTGTTGTATGGGGTCAGGCGGGTGGTAAGATTGACACGTGCGTGCACGTACGTAGGAAGATAGCACGCCGTCGCCTATTTGTGTGAACCGTTCAACGGTCGGAGCGCACTATTTTATGTCTATAACGCAAAGGGTCGTCAGTACACAATCCATTTCCACCTACAATATATATATATATATACATACTCGGGTGTCTTGGGTGGATGATTACCGGGCGTGTTACATAGCGTCCCTTCGGGACCGGTAAAGCATCCCCTAGTAGGCTAAACCGGAATTTAGCTTTGCGTCCCCAATGTGATGAGAATAAATGCCGCACGGCATGGACTTACCGGGGGGGGGCTGCTCACCTAAACAGGGATTTAGCTCCACGTCCAAAAGTGAACCAGAACATCAACGTACGTCGACAGGGGTATCGCGGTTAATCTCAGGGTGATGTTGGGGTTGCTAAACGATATGAATTTTTTTTAAAAAATTTTTATTTTAGCTTAGCTTGCTGTGCAATGGTGAATGGAATATGGATTACCGCCTGGTCTCCATTTGGAGCTCGTTTCTGGATTGGAAGGGCGGATGCCGAAAGCGCAAAGGCAGCAAGAGCGATGATGATAGAGGAAAGACGCATGGTATGAATTGGTGAGCGAAGAAGTCAGGAACCAGCCTGGGGAGTGATTCCGCACAAAATGAGGTTTTTAAGGTATGCGAGCTGCCTGATGTGATGTTGATATGTAGCAAGGGTCAGGTACCTGATGTCGTTGACCTTTATCAAAATGCCAAGGCTGGGTGTGTACTGCAATGCATAGCCGCCCGTTCCATCATGCCCGATCATGTCTGTTTGCGCAACAGCCGCTCCCATCCTTGATGCATCAGCCAACATGAACAATAAATTGGGTATCAACGCATACATATCATATCATATATCACTATTCGTTCTAGGCATGAATAAAGCAGGCCAAGATGTAGGTAAGAAATAGAGCTACCCAGAGCAAGTATATTCGTAACGTTCAAGAGATCAAGCAATTTAGCAAATAAGTAGCGAAACAGCGTATCGTAGACCCCGGCTCTCGTCGGGACAGTCATTATCCATCATATGGACTAAATCTAGAGCTTCCCCGGACGCTGAATCCTCCTAGCGAGGACATGCCCATCCATCCAATCAAATGCAACCTCATCCACGGGGAAGTCTGACTATTCAGGCAGGTCGTTTTGAACACACAATGCAATGACAAAACAGAACAAAAAAAATTCACAATCAAACCTTCGCTGCAGTGAGATCGAGCAGCGCCAAGAGCGGATCATAGCGGCGTCCAGCTCTGATCAAGGCCAGTAGCCCACGGCGCACTCGACAGTCCCAGAGACGTATCCAAGTCATTCGCCCGTGATCTCGGACTGAGCACCCCCAACTCCCGGTCGCGACCTGAATTCATGGCTGCACGCGCCGCGTCAACCACGTCTTCTTCGACTTCCATCAATGCCGTTCCCGCCGTTCCCATCGTCTGCGCTGTCATAGCAGAGTGAAATGTACTTGTCATGTCTTGTGTCCCACTCGTGCTTCGTCCCGACATGGACTCGGGAGGCGTATAGTACGACTCAATGGCATATTGTTGAGGGTGAGGAGAGAGGGTCCTAGGTACGGCTAAGCCATCGTCCGATCCCTGCCTTCCCACACGGTTACCGAACGCAGACAGGGCAGGTGAGACGCCGCCCCCGCTACTACTTGCACTGTAGACACTGTAACGAAGAGATGACGGATGGCGGCGGCGTCCTTCAAGGGAGGATATACTCCCCGAGTGTGTGAGAGAATGTCGAACGGAAAGCCGAGATCCCAGAGAACCAGACGCATCACGCCGGGACGTGGGTGCCGACCCAGTAGAACGGGTGGAAGACAGCTGAGAACGTATAGATTGAAGTGACCCAATCTCAGTTAGCATGCCATGCTGCCCTTGCCGATGAGACATTGGCTGGATGGAAAAGGCGTTAGCTAGAAGAGCGTATTTTTGGAGTGAATACACTCACTGCTCCCAACGTGAATCGTCGATTTACGCTTTGCAAGACTCCAGCAGCACCTCCGCCTCCAGGAACGCCTGCAAGCGTCCTCCACCCTTCACCAGGCGCAGGAGGCTCATCTTCATACAGGTCAATTGAGATGGCTGTGCTAGTCGTGTTCTCGTCTATGGTCGCCAACGTCGTTCCTGTCATGCTCGTCTCTCGTGAGGTGAAATGGGGTACAGCGGGTGCATCATAATAAGTAGCGGTTCTTCCTGAGAATGAACCATTGCCTGCAGCTGATCCATCGGACCATGATTTGGCTTCGCCAATACCAAAGGCTTCAGCGTCGGCGGAGGGTACTTGAACTGAATGCGACGGTGATCCAGGTCCAGAACCTTGCTTCGATGGGCTGCTAATTATTGAGCGTCCGGCAGCGACCGTTTCATTAGTCGAATCTTTCAGCGACGAATCTGAAGTGGAGGTTGACAGTGTGCCCTCTCTCTGTGTGAATAAAGTAGGAGCAGGAATGCTATTTGCGGTGTTGGCATTGGAAAAAGCAGTTGACGTCGACGCAAAAGCAGACATGGGAACTGCAGTGTTCCTAAAGGTGGGCAACGCGGATGGGGCTGGCAAGTCCAAAACATCAACACCAACACTGTAATCAGTAAAACCCCTCGCGTGTTCTCTAGCGATTGTATCGTTTTCATCATATGCAGGAGGATCAATCTCTCTGCCACCAAACTCGACTGGGATATGTGGTGCCTGCTGTTGCGCTTGTTCTGATTCTGCACGTAATGACGCCGCAGATACTCCTACGGAAAGAGGTGATGATATTCTCCAATTACTTTCCATGCTTGGTTGGCTGCTTAGAGACCCAGCAGGCGTCACCGCACGAGGCAAGGGAGTCAGAAGGGGGGTATTTGGAAACGTAGAATATGCATCATGAAAACTAGTAGCACCTCCGGAAGATCCGCTGATAGCTGACAAGGGCCTTGTGCCATCCGCGTGAAGTCCAATAGCAGCAAAAGGAGGAGGGGGTACATCCAATTGGTAAGATTCGTCCGTTACGAGTGGCACTCGAAGTCGGTCAGACGGAGCACTGCGGTGTCCCGGATAATCTGGGCTTAACAACGCCCTGCCAGCTTCTGCATCCTTATCCGATACATTGAAATTTTGGGGGGTCCTCGAACGGCGGTTCAACGATCCAGGAAGAGCATCGAGATTCTTGAACCAGCTCAATCTACTGCTAATGCTGGATAAGATACCTCCAGAGCTCCTGGTGTTGTCACTTGGTTGATCAGGGCTAGGGGGATGGTAATATGGCGCAGCTCGTGCGTCCCATTCAACAGGTTTGACGCGGCGAGCTGTGAGGAGAGCAGCGTCCTCAGGATCCGTTTGCACAGAAGAACGATTGGAAGAGCCGTAGGTATCGTCAAGTTTGATATTACGTTGGAGGTACGGGATAAAGGCAGTGCGGACGTGCGTTGAGCTCGAACTACTGCCGCGAGGAGTGAGCCCTGGTGAGTTCTCTAGATCTGTAGAACGTGGAGGAGGTAGAAGTGACGTCAAACTAGCCTGCTGTTGAGAATCCTTAGAGTCAGGACGAACTTGTTCCTCCACACGGCGTTGCTCTAGAGGAGTGAGGATAGGACCACGAAAATGAGCGGCCATCGCTGTACGTTGCATTCCAAGCCGCTCTTCGTACAAGGGAGAAAGAGCACTGAGTCTAGAGTTGGGAACAAGGCTACCCAAACTTGACATATCTGTGGACGAACCGGACCCAGAGTTGTTCGAAGAGTACGTATCTGGGGGTAGAACAGGCACACGCGTGATTCCAGGACGTGCACCGAATTCAGGAGTGGCTTGTTGCGTTGGCTGGGAAGATGGTCCTGCGACAGGTAGATCGACAGGAATGCCGGGTGTCTTTTGGTATCTCGGCGGGGAGCTTGGGCCGGGTGTTCCATTATGTGCCTGCAAAAGCGAATCTCTTTCCCCGTCGCCGCTTTGTCTTGGTGAACCATCACCAGGTACATGAAGATCCTCATCAACGACAACATAGTCCTTTTCAATTGGCAGAAGACCATTTTTGAAGCGAACGCGCTGTTCACGTCGACGGTTTTTAATGACGAGGAAGCAAACGAAGAGTGCAAGGAATATGACGAGAGCGCCTATTACTGCACCTACAACGATGCCAATGAGTTGATTGTGTGATAATGCATGTCTGCTGGGAGGAGGTATCGCGGTGGGTAATATTGTAGAGGATGATAGTTGTGAAGGTGATGTTATAGGTGTAGATGAAGAGGTAGAGGTAGAGGTAGTTGGGGGTGTCGCGGTAGATGTAAAGGTTGTAGGTATCACAGTGGTAGGGACAACGAGAGTGGATGTTGAAGCCGGTGGTGTCAGACCTCCATATATCCATTCAGAACCAAGAGGAATCTGTGTGTAATGTCAGGCGGTTCTCGCATTATTCAGAGCGACACTTACACTTGGACCATAGTATGTTAAAGGGAGGTATAAGATGGTTGTGGAGGTACTGATTGGCACACCGCCGGGACCATAGATCGTGTTTGGAACTGGCGTCAACCAAGGGGGATATTGCTGGGTTGGTGCAGCCATATTTAACTAGTCGTAAGCTGTCAGTACAGAAGGTCGTTAGTAGAGAGCGTCAGCAAGTTCTACCAGTACCATTAGCATAAATTTGAGCCTTTAAACGCAATTTCTTACGGAGGAAGCAGAGATTCAGTGGATTCGAGGTGGAGGATGGGTGGGGGGGACGCGGATGAAGGCTAAGTCGCCTTGCGCGCACGCGCCCTGTTCAACCACCTGTCACGTGAGCGCTGCTCGGCCATTCCTCTTTTGGCTGCAACAGCCGACAATTCTGAACATATTTCAACATATCCGTCATGGCTGACGAGCACCATGGTCAGCCTCATCACTCCAGTCGCTAACATATAATTCATATCGTACTCCTAGGAAGCCCCACTTCGTTTCCTTCCATCTACCAATACCACTAGCCAACGAAGATGGCTTCACTTGTCACCGATTCCCGTCTCTGGGCCTACCTCCGTTGCTTCATGACACGCATGAACACAATCGTCCGTTCTGTCATTACATGTCGACAGGACCCCCGCGTAGCAGACCCCGAACAGGCAGTCGCCAACACCGTACCCCAGCAGGAAATAGGTGAGAGTATCTTATTCCATCTTCTTGCAAATTAGCCTGATCCATCATCGACCAGCATCCGACAAGTTTGGTACCATGTTCTCCAAGACGAAGATACATGCTTTGTTTAGGTCACTACTTCGAATACATAGACTCGACGCTTCCGACGTCGACGCCGAGAAAGCAGTTCACAGATCCGGCTCAACACACCAAGAAGGTATGTCCGAGTGTATGGATGGTGTCTATCTCTTTAACATGGTTTAAGAAACCTGCACGACAAATCATATAACGCCTTCAACGATAAAGAATGTTTTCCCTAGTAATCGCATCGCCCGGGAAGACGATGGACTGCCTGTTTCGCCTTCTCTCAGCATTTCTTCTATTCTCGATATGATGCCCATCCCAGTGACAACACCACAGGAAAGATTACTTGCTGCGTCTATTCTCGCCTCCCGCAATGCCAGCCCAACTCGCCCAACCCGGCCAGCCACACCTCCTCTCATGAGCCCGAGCTCATTCTCCTCACCTGGCACTTCGTTCTTTTCCGAGTCCACTGCATCCACGACGCTCAACACGCCGCCGCCAACGCATGAGTTAATAATCCATTCAACCAAGCCCACCGTATGCTTCACGCCCTTTTTGGAGCAACATCCCAGATTTATCGGTGCACCACTATGCGACCTGTCAGTCAGCCTGTCCATGTCTTCGTTCTTTGACCCGAGCGAGGAGTCTGGCATTTATGGACACCAAGGCAGACGCAAAAGATGGACAGGCCATCCTGGATTCACATTTCCGGTTAACTGTGGCAATGGGCTTTTTCGTGTCGTCGAGGAAGAGGAACACGAGGTTCCGGTGTCGGCCTCTGATTCTATCGTGGACTTTCAAGAAGTTTCGGGTACCTCGCCTGGAAACGGGTCTGTCGTGTCCGATTCACCTTGGGATAATGGCGAACTGGAGAGTTACGGAATGAAGGGCAAGGCTTCCTGGATGCACGATATGAGGAGTCTCGATTCTGCGGATGACCAATTCTATGCTTGGATCAGGGTGGAAAACTGATGGGCTTTTGCTCTGGATTTCATGACTGACGACGATGCGGACGAAATATTGATGATTATCTTTCAAGGGCTTTGGGATCTTAAGTATGTATTTCGGATTTTTGTGTTTTACGTTTTTTATGTTTCTCTTAATTTATTATGTTCATCGTCTTCAAGAGCGCGGCTAACTTGAGCACTTTATTTTTACTTGCTTCCAACAAATGTACGCCATCCATATCACACATCAATGCACTAGGGCTGGCGGTTGTGGCTCGCAGATGACATGACTTGGCCATATTAGATATACATTCCCATGCCGCATAAACCTACAAACAAAAAGGGGTGCTAACAAAAATCCCTAAATACTGTTGGCAGAAATAGACTCGTGATTGATGTTGATAAACCTGGCAACTTACAGTTGTGTGAGCCAGTGTGAAACCGCCAGAAGGAATAGACGCAGAACAAGCCTGGTCTTCGCCATCTGCTGAACATTGTACTGTCGTGGCAGCAGCGGATGGATCGCGTGTTTCCCAATACTCGATGGCTTCAAGATGATTCTGTTGCGATGTATACTGACAAATGGATGAAACGTACCATGGTGATGATAGCCGAGAGATTGGGGTATTATGGTCGGTACTCTATCCACAGTCGGAAATCAACTCCAGCAATGAATACGCAAGATCATACCCGTCATGGGTATGCACAACTTTGTAAGATATCAGGTTTATAAAATCAATGAACGGTTGCTGGCGTACCACGAAAAGCATCCTCTCCAAAGTGACTGTTTACAAACTCGGCAAAATTCTTGTTCTTTATAGTCTCAGTAGCAATAAGAATTTTTGGAATGGACTAGAACATACCCCCACTCGCGGGGAGCCATATGAATATGTACTAACTTTGCTGTGATCATTTTAGCCGAGCAACGCGATCCCGCACAGCTTACCATGTTGGAAACTTCAATTTAAGAGTAACAGCTGCTAGCGTTGCAAGTGCTCCGCCAAGCGAGTGACCCACGGTAACGAGCTTGTGTCGGGGGTGAATGAGAAGTTGCTCTTTTATTAGAACCACAACTTCGGTTGCCACAGAGTTCCAGCTGAGATGTCTTGAGACCGAGCAGTAAAGAAGCAGCATATAGTAATCTCACGCTAATAGAAATCCGCTGTGTACTTGGATATTGGCTTCACTGACTGAGATCACTGATGGCTCGCCAGACTCGACGCGAACTTACAGTTCAGGGGAAGAGGCAAGATGAGCGGCACCATGAATGGAACTAGGACGATCTGTGCGTCCAGTAGAAAATTTACCGGGGATAAGCTGCAAAGGGATCAGGAAAGTCAAGTTGAATTCAATCCAAGTATGCACCTTCCACGGAGGGCGACTACTAGTTCCCCCCTATCATCATCGCGCACGACATATCCTTGGATATCAGTCAACGGGTTCGCAAGCTAAAGCACGTCGATCGGCAAAGATCAAACGCGTCTGCAAGGGCACACTGCACAGACTGGAGAAACGAGATGTTTGCCGTTCGGTCTTGGGCACAAAGGGGTGTACGCTGAAGAAGCGTATTTGAAGTAATGAGTCAATTCACTGAATAATTCTGCAATAGTGCATCGTCCATAAAAACAGGCACCGACAATTGCTGAAGCGCTGAAGCTTGAAGACGCACCATGAGATATCGGCGGTCGCTTCAGTTCCCCCATCGGTTGTGACACCGTCTCACATCACACGAGTTGAATCTTGAGTTTCTCACCGAATTCGATGCCATTGCTTCTGCTTCTGCTGGTTAAGTGCTTTCATAATTTTCTCTGGACAAAGGCCATGCAACGTAGTAAAGGAGTGATTTTTACTGGTCAACCAGGTATTGGTATGTATCTCATCACTATTTTTACATCTCGCCTGAGCCCCATCTGTAGGGAAGACTCTCTTCATCTGGTTCTTGCTTGCCCATCTCCTGAAGATGAAGCAAGCTGTCCTATTCATTATACAAGACGAATGCCTGCTTTTCTACCATGACGAAGTTTACACACCCATAGGGACACCAAAAACGCTCATCCCTTCTCCCCCTCAGCCCTACTGGTTTGGCGTCACTTGGCATGATACCTGGTTCAACATCATCTGGTTCAATGTCTAGTTCAATGTCGGATTCGACATTTATTTGGTCACTTTTTGACATCGACAAGGGTCAGATAGTTCCGCCAGTTGCACTTGCTTTTTCATGTTTTCCGGTTCAAGCTCCATCTCCTGATCCACTCTGATATCAGAGGAAGTTTTGATGAAGAAATCAGAAAAAAGTTGCCTTAGACAGCTATCCAAATCCCGGTACATATCATTAGATTGTTCGAGGACATCGAAGATGCGCCCAAAGACTCGGAAGAACAAAATGTTTTTTTTCTTTCTTTTGGACCATCTCATCTGGCTTCACTGCAATGTATGAGAACTTCAACGAAGTGGTAAAGCTCCATAAAAGTGCGCTCTCGGTCGGATTCTCAGAGCTGAAGGAGGTTGTGAAAAAGATAAGCATTGAACAGAGACGAACAGTCCCTCTCATCGTGTCATCTCCATCAGCATTGTTGGCGAGACGCGGAAAATCTACTTCAAGTCTGTGCACATCGGCCAACAGGTCTCCAAGAGATTGGTCAGGGAGCGCCGGAAAGAAGTCCGCGAGCTCATCAAATATTTTTTACAAGTGCCCAATGCCGGAGGCCTTGCAGGAGCACTCTTCGAGGCATATGTTCATGATTACATTAAGAGCGGGGCTCCTGATGCCAACGATGAGCAATGACACCTCCGGAAGTTGGGTTCCGACGAAAATATCGATACCCTAACCTTTTTCCTCCATGAGAATCTCACCGAGACAATTCCCGGTTTCCCAAAAATCAAGCGCAGGCAGGTTCAGTTTAACCCTGGAAAACTCCTTGAAGTTCTCGACCGCGACGAGTATTACATTCCTCGCGCATCTCTTCGATTCTTTCATTCTGGATTTCAGGGCTGATACTGGGCTCGCGCACCTCTGGGTCCTCCAAATGACCACAGCTTGTCTTTACGGAGGTTCGGCAAAGGGCTACGTAGTGATACGCAAGATCCTCGAGAAGATTAGAAGGCAATTTGAGAACACTGACACTGAACATCCAGACAAACCGTCACCTGGGAAGAAGCAGAAGCTGTCGGTAGAGGTATACTATGTCTTCGTCCGTCCTGCCAACGAACCCGCTGAAGATGAAGAGTCTGCTGAAGATGAAGACTCCCCCCTGAGGTCAGTGAGATGGGTGTTGCCCCAGGGTTGGAACAAGCCTGTAACGAGGACCGACCATCGTGGAGAGGGTTATTTCTTAGATATCTCTCTGAGTTCAACGTATTTATAGTCATCAGCAGTCAATGTTGTTGCATAGTCTGCCATTCTATACACAACGATGACCGCGAGCCTCCCTCAGACCATATCCTGGCGTCTTGGTGACGTTTACCAGTATTTTCAGATCAGATATACACGTTCCACAAAAACCTATCGACAAGAAAACAGATACCGGCCGTCCGCCAGCTCTGACATCATCTCGGCGATCTTGCTAATACGGTCACCGCTACGTCTACAGCCGTCACGTCACACGAGTTTGGTTGCAGATGTCACGATGTCAATCATCAAGCTCACCATCGACATTCCCTCCTCTCTTCGTCCCCTCTCTATCTCAAGGGCCTCACCGCCGAGATGGTCGACGCTCGAATTCAAATTCTACTTTTTGATGTTCGTCCTGGTGGTGCCATTTTTGTTTTGGATTCCAGTTTCATTCAGCCTGCGTACGTCGTCGGTGTCTCACGTGTGATGCTGTCTGAATTCTGCTCCAGCAACGCACCCGAATTATGCACTCTTTCGCGAACGACTCTCGCCAGGGTGGATACTTTACCGTCAGATGGTGCGCGTCACCGTTCCTGCGTTTGATCAGGTGACACCTGACAAGCGCTGGCCAGGATAATAGTGATGCACAGTACCATTCCTTTAGGAATAACCTTCCACTTCTTGCTCTTGTGGCGTTCTTTCACGTCTCTGCCAAGCTCGCTTGGACGCGTCTCACACCGAAATTTGCAACAAACTCGATCCCATTCAATATTTTCTTCTCAATTCTGGCAATCACGGGTTTACATGGGGCAAATTTTCTGAAAATTGCACTTATTCTATGGATAAATTATGGTATTGCAAAATATGTGGGGAATCTGTCCAAATTGGGACCTATTCTTACTTGGATATTCAATGCCGCCATTCTATTCTCAAACGAGTTATGCGATGGCTATCGATTTGCTTCACTATCAAATCATCTAGCTTTTCTCGTTCGTAAATTCCAAACTGTTGTACCATATAGATTTCCTGACTATTTTCAGGATAGTATATTCCAAGGCGCATATCCTCGCTGGCATGTAATATTCAATATGACTATGCTGCGCCTTATATCATTTAATATGGATTATTACTGGTCATGCAATCGTCAGCCAGACTCGGTGTGCCAGTTCTTTCTATGCACGTGGTTGATCTGACTGGAGCGCTGCAAGAAAGAGTGGACCCGGTGACCGTCTCTTGACAGAAAAAGAGCGACAGTTGGTGCCGCATTCGGCCGATGTCTATTCTTTTGCCAACTACTTGGCCTATATCTTATACCCTCCGTTGTACATCGGTGGACCGATAATGTCTTTCAACGACTTTATGTGGCAGGCAAGCTATTCTTTCCAATAGCATTAACGATGCCTGACATTTCCAAAGCATCGCCGACCAATCGCTATAACTACTATTAGAAGCTATGCTTTGCGCTTTGTCATATGCCTTTTGACCATGGAATTTATCTTGCACTTCATGTACGTCGTTGCAATCAAAGATACGAAGGCATGGGTGGGATATACTCCTGCCCAGATCAGCATGGTCGGGTTCTGGAACCTTATCATTGTTTGGCTCAAGGTGAGCGTGCTTGCATTTCTCTAGACAGAACGAGGAGAATTGATAGCATTTAGCTATTGATACCATGGCGTTTTTTCCGGCTTTGGGCTTTGTTAGACGGAATAGACCCGCCAGAAAATATGGTGAGATGTATGGCAAACAATTACTCTACCCTTGGGTTTTGGAGAAGCTGGCACCGCAGTTACAATCTATGGGTTATCAGGTGCCTTTTATTTGCCGTCTGTCAATTCGATTTTGTTGATGTGCGCTAGATATATATATGTTCCACTCGGAGGAAAATATAATGCCTTTCTGAACTTCTTTCTCATATTTTCCTTCGTTGCTCTTTGGCATGATCTCACGTTCAGACTACTTGCGTGGGGGTGGCTTGTGGTTTTATTTATCATTCCTGAAATTGCCGCTACATTGCTATTGCCAGAGAAAAAGGTAATCTGTTTTTCCTCTTCTTTTCCCTATTTCTAATGCGATCACTTATCTGGCATTCACAGTATGGAAAAGAATGGTGGTATAGGCACGTATGTGCACTTGGAGCTGTCATTAATATTTTAATGATGATGACGGCCAATTTGGTCGGCTTTGTTGTTGGCGTCGATGGTGTTCGATTTTTCCTCTCCGAGCTGCTGGGCACAACACAAGGCAAGAAAGCTAATAAAATAAAATGGCCTTAACAATATTGACGATATCGGTCTTTCCGTTAGGAATCCAATACTTGATATTTGTCATCATATGCCTATTCATTGCCGTTCAAGTCATGTTTGAATATAGGCAAGTGTATTGTATCGGCCTCCCGATAATGACTTAACTCCTTTTTTTTGCAGAGAGGAAGAGTCGAGAAATGGCATAAGCCGCAGATGTTAAAATCCGCTAGTGCCTCGGAACGATCTTCAATGCAATCTAATTGATGGCTTTGGCATATTCCAGACATAATGTTCCAATAATTGAGACGGTGCCGACACGTCGGTTCGTATAAATTGCCCCACGCACTTTCCCTTTAGTGCTCGCAGTCGTGTGCTAGCTTTGATTAACCCTCGCCACTATGGTGGCAGAAATTTCTTCACCTTTAACACACGTATAGGCCAATGAATGTCACCGAGCCGCCCATCTTTCAACGTGCTTGTCAGAGAATGCGCGATGCTTTCGTCCAGTTTTTACCGTGTGACGCTCGGACTTGCGCTGCAGCACTAGAATGCCCGCAAACAATTCTGAATTCAGGACATTGGGTAATAGAGTGAACGCTCGAGATACACTGCTGACGGCTTTGAGACTGACATTGACGTTGATGGACAAATCTTATCTCAATCGTATCCATTGTAAGAAATTCCCACTACAGAAATAGAATATCAAGTTACAGGCAAAAAAAAAACTCTTTAGGTATGAGCGTAATATGAGTAGAGAGACGATGATTGAGTTTGGATAGAATTCAGGAAGATGCGAGTATGAGGCGGAAGACGTAACGGAGGAGCGTTCATAAGTTATGTAACGAGGACAACCTCCAGAGCTGTCCATTAGCAAGAGTTGGTGTACGCTCCTCATACATAAGGTGATGAAAGTCAATTTGATTTAAAGGTACGCTTCGGGGGGGAGCGTCGCCTACAACAGATCATCAATCATGATGTCACTACATGGACAGCCAAAGCGCCCACCTTGACTTGTTCAAAGTTCAACACGGCTCTCTCGAAATCCCATTGGTTACTCGTCAAGCAATCCAATGAATATTTGATGTTCAACCGAGTTCGTTGGCATATTTTCATGACTAGGTTTCTCTGAGGCTCGGGCTGTAATATTATATCTTCTGAACGAAACAGCAAGACAAGGTGACTTACCAGAGTGGCCAAGAGCTCTTGTTGGACCGCAGGCAACGGTTGGGTGGAAGTAATCTCTGTCTGAATGTCTGACATCTCGGCTGCAACAGCTCGGTGTCGCTGAGCCTGAACAAGCATGGGACCAGGTTTCCACGCAGCCGGACTTGAATAACCCCTGATCGTCCACTGATCGGATAAAATGATGACATCCCAATTGTTTGTTTTCGCTCTAAGGAAAGATAAATGCGATAATTCCAGAAGCATTAATTTTAGACATACCGAGAACCTTCTGGTGCGATAGCCAGGACGAAAGTTCGATCAAATGACCGAAGACCTTCTGCGCCAACTTGGGCAAAGCCTTAGCGAAAGACAGCAAAGTTGGGCAGGTTGCTCACCTTCCGTAAATTGGCCATGCACATTAACCAATAATCTTTGCCCGTCCAAAACGGGAAAGGCATCGACGGAAAAATTCTCCGCAGGGCCATTGATATCATGCCTCGTCCCCGGTAAATCGACGACTGCCTTTACAACGTCCTCAGCTCCAATATGAAGACTCTGCACTGTCTTCTGCAGTCCACCAGCAATCCTTGATAGGTTCCGAGAGCCTCCATCTCCACCTGAAAGCCACGCTGACCACTCCAACTTGCGTTGATTGGGCATGTCCCGTTGGAATCCCTGTAGACGCGCACGAACTGGTATCGCCGAATTTACGGAGAAAGAAAATGTCGATGATCCATCATATACGTCGAGCAGGGTTGCTCTCTTTGAATCAAACTTTTCGAAGAAGCTTCCGGGAAATTCAGTGAAAATTGTCCACCACGCAAGAAATACTTACCGAGATAAAAAGTTGCTGACTAGATTAGGATCAACCCCAGTCACGAATGACGGGCCCATCTCAAAAGGGAATGTCGTTGCACTGGGCTTTGGTAAAGTAGCAGTTGAGGCGGATGGCTGTGGAATGTCAAATGATATCTGGGCAATTGCTTCTTGATCGAGAACTTCCAGCGACGTAAAACGCCGAGCCATCTCGCTATGTCATATTAGACATGATTAAAAACAAAGAGCAAACAGTTAACCTTCTAAACTTTTCCTTGCGCCCATTCTGATATTCTATTTCTCTGACGGGGTTGCCTACAAGAATCAACTCTCGGAGATGCAAGAGTCGCTCCTTTCGAGCAGATATGAAATCCAAATCTTTCCACACACGTAGATTGTTGTCCTGTAATGATAAATTGGCCAGGCGAGGCAGATACCGATTGAGATAGTTAAGATGTTGTCCCGTAAGGTTATTCCGTGCGAGAGATAGTGTTTGAACCTGCCAGGCTTGTTATACAAAATCAAGGACAAGAACGACAACTCACCTCTGGTGTCAACTGCGATGCGAGTTTGAAAATGACGGCAGCATCACGAGCAGTACCACCTGATCCAGGAGGGGTCAAGCTGTACTTCTTAACGACGTCATCTTCGACCATTGCCTAAGGTATACAGTTGGCAACCGAGTTCCATTAATCCCCCATCCAGGATCTCGCGCTAGATGACTGGATGTGATCCGAAATGTATGATACTGACCTCTAAGTTCAGAAACCTGGTCTCCGGGTTCCACCGCTTTTTGATGAATTCTCTCCAGTGTTCAACTAGTTTCGACGATGACTTGGATGCGGGAACGAGACGAGGTGCAGCTATTCGCGGTACAGTGGATGGTGTGGCGCTGGTAGACACTGCATTCCGGCGTAAGCGTCCTGCAGCTGTTGGTCTTGCGGCTCCGCGGATAGAAAGTGGATCGCTTATTGGGGTCATTTGCGCAGCGAGTGTACCACTTGCAAGCTGCATGAATGACGGACCAAAAGAATGCAGGTCAGTCTCCTTTGACAGAAAACGAGAAGAAAAATGCCATTTCCATTTCTGTAGCATCTGGAACAAATGCTTATCGGAACAAAGAAGTGTGGCGATGGTAAAGGAACGCATATAAAAGACAGAATCCTTACCGAGCGAGAACTGGCACCTGAGGATTCCTTCTTTCGAGGTCGATGGACGCGAACTCGAGATGAACCTTTGCGGCCGCCTGGGGTGTCCGACGCATCGTGCATTTGAGTGTCTCTGTCCATGAGGCCAGCGTTTCTTAGGGCATTTGCAGCAATTGTTCTCGAGCCTGAAGCTGGAGTTGGACTCGAGAACATGACGACGGATGATGAGGACTTGGTGGAATGAAGCACGATGCGAGTCAAAGCCCGGCCTTTTCGCCGACGTTCCCACGCACTGGCAAACACACACAAACATAGCTGAGTCAGCACGTCAGCTGACTGCTACTTGTAACTATTAAGGCACATCGGCAGCACTTCGTATGTGTGGAGAGCAACCAGAACAGGACTGCTCCTCAGTGGATCTTGTGCATGGCAATCGCAGGTGCGTAACTAAGCCAAGTAGCCTGACACATTTGCTTCATCAAAAAAAAAAGATTTATCCAAATGCACAGCGTTTTGATCTTGTTGTTGGGCGGCCAGATGAGGCACTGCTACCCATGGGAACGTGTTTCTGATGCCTATAAAAACCCTGCCTACACCCATGCATTCCTTAGCAGTGCTCACTCTCTCGAGGCCCGGTTGCCAAGAGTCCACTTTACCGCAGGTCGCCGTCCACTATAGTCGTTCTTGACGAACAGATTATCGCACTTGATTGGTATCGCTTAGGAAAGACATATCATTCTGCTAGTCAAAATGATCCCCTCTGTGTCCAAACTTTTCCTTGCTGCTTTGGTTTTCAATATTGCTCCGGTCATTGCTGCTCCCATACGGTGAGTCTAGTCAAGGTATTTTTGCCTCTGTCTGACGCACTGTATCCTAGACAAGCAGCTGCTGTTGAGCCTCGGGACACCGAGCAAGTTAGCTCGCCTGCTGCTCGCAGTATCGTTGACGTTCCCGTTGCTCGTCGGGATGCACCTGCTACTTCGCGCCGCACTTTCTCCCGCCGTCAAGCTCGCCTCGTTGAGCGACAGCCCGAACCGGAGCAACCCGTACTTGAGACTCGTGACACTCCTGTTGCTCAGGAACCGCGCGCTGTAGAGCCCCGGAACGATGCACCAATGCATCGTCGGTACCCACGCCGCATTTACTACGAACACTACGAGAAACGCAGCCCTGACACCGTGAAAAATGGTGATGAGACTGGTTCCACTGCCACTAAAGTTCCTCGGGAGTTCCGCGTGGGCAGTCACTGCCCTTGCAAAGATGGAAACAGTATCCGCTCCTTCATCAGCGTAGTCCGGCTCTTTGAACCTTGCCCTTGCGGCAACGAAGTGTCTCATCCCGCCATGCGGCAACCCCAACCAGCGCCATGCAAGAATGAAATGTCCATGGCGAGTGGTGACTGCGTTCCACCGCCTATGCAGATGCCTAGTGGTGAGACCAAGGCACAGATGACGGTAACTTGGACTGGTTCGTTTTATTTTTGATTATCGAAGTTTTCTAACTGACCTTGAATGATGCAGCTGCTCCCACTCCGACCAGCAGCCCTATGAGCATGTCGTCGCCTATGGAGACCCCAGGCACGACGCCACCAATGTCTCCGCCCATGAAGCCTAACAACACGCCATCACCGCCTTCGTACGACAACATGAAGCCGCCTTCCCCCCCGACGCCGCCCATGAACAAATCCCCCATGACTGATCATGGAATGATGCAGCCCGTGAACAAAGACCCCATGAGCGATCATGGCATGACGCCGCCCATGAATAAATCCCCCATGCGTGATCATGGCATGATGGAGCCCGTGAACAAATCCCCCATGAGCGATCATGGCATGACGCTGCCCATGAATAAATCCCCCATGAGTGATCATGGCATGATGCAGCCCGTGAACAAACTCCCCATGAGCGATCATGGCATGATGAGCAGTGCTGCCCCTGAGGCGACGACGCCACCTACCTACTCGTCCACTGCCACGACACCCGCGACACCGACGCCCCCTCCCACTGGTACAAGCGAAAGTCCAAGCGCGGCCACCCCCAGTGGCACGGATGGTGCTTCCAGCGCGGCCCCTCCTGCCGGCTCAGATGGCAAACCCTGCACAGAAGACAAGCCCACCGGCACAGGTGGCGCTCCTGGCCCGCCCACACCCACTGGCACAGGAGCGGATTCTAAGCCGCCTGCTGAAACTCCTACATCCACAGAGACCTCCGGTGCGCCGACACCGTCTGCAACTGAAGCGCCAGGCGCATCTCCACCCAGCTCCTCACCCTCAGGATCGCCTACATCTAGTTCCACAGATCCGACAGCCACTGGAGCGCCACCGGAGCCTTCAGCAGCCCCGCCATCAAGTGGAGACTCGTCAAAAGGAGACTCGTCGTCAAAAGGAGGCGGGGGCCCACCTGAACCGACGAAACGCACGCCCGCCGCTGGTTCCAACCTCCTTTCGCGCTTCCTGGGACAGTGGAAGCGAGCAGTATCAGATGTCAACGGTTCTGTTGTGGGGCGGCAGCCTGCATACAGCGGAGCCGCTCACGCATCATTCCTTAGGCGACGTGAATTAACATGAAGTCGTTGTACCTAGTCTACTCTGCAGTCATTAGCATGTATCGTTAACCAACAATAGCACTGTCTTTCTCTGTAAAGCATGTCCCTGAGTAAGCGCCAATTAACACTGCTATTCAATGGGTATGTATGTATATATATGTAGGGCTACACTGACATTGCTATTATGACACAAAAGCTAAACTGTCCTTCTAATTGCGTAAAATCACTTTCAGAACATACAGCTACTATACAAGAAATACTGGACAACTGAGAACGACTAGAGGATATTGTAAGTATTGCAGGAGGCTGACAGAAGATAAAGTAGTATACGAAACAAGCATATTGGGCATAACATAAACACCTAAAAGCAGGTGGGGGATAGTTTGATGCAGACAGATTGATGGAGAGATGTGCTAGTATACGTGATTGCAGAGGGCAAAAGAACAGGGTAGAGATAGCGGATAATGTCACATACGTATATGCGGGTTGCTTGTTGGTAAATTATATTCTTCCGTTCCGTTCATCCTCCAATTGATACAAGAGGGGACCCAAATCAAAGTGCACCGTCATATGGACGAACATGGTTCAGAAGTCCAGGGGCTATAAAGCAGTAACTGGTCCATAATCAAGAAAAAAGACGCGTCTAACGATAACTTGCCGCTCGCGCTTCCCTTTCCTTCTTTCTTCTACGTTTCTCTTCTTCACGGCGACGCTCTTGTTCTAGAGCCAACTGGTCTTCCTTGGCGGCCATACGAGTGCTGACCAAAAAATGTCAGACCCAATTTCACGGCGCATGCAAGGAAATACGAACCTAACAGCTTCTTCCTTCTCTACGAGAGAAGCATCAGCCTCCATATCCTCATCATCACTAAAAACGTCCCTCGAGACGTATTCCGCCCTATTCCTACCAAACATACCCCATATCATGGACTTCAAGTCGTCCCCTGCCCCGTCATCGTCTGGAGCATGCCCACGTCTCTTTGGTGGAGGCGACTCTGATCGAGACTCTGACCGGGGTCTCTTCTTTAGCATAGCAGATTGAGAATGAGTTTTGGCGGAAGACTGGGAGCTAGAAGATGGAACAGTAGTAGGTTTACTAATCGATTTACCGTTAGCAAGAGAAGTTTTGCTCGGCTGGGTCTGATGGACGGAGCTAGAATGAGACTTGGAAGCCCCCGACGAAGGCGACGCGGTAGGCTTGAACATCGGTCTAGAAGACGATGTTACGGATATCAGCTTGGCAGACTGAACTGGCGTCTTCTTTCCAGACGTAGATGCAGGTACGTCACTTGGTCCCGGTGTTTCTCTCTCTGTCATGCAGTTTAAGTCACAAGGAACATGATACACCAACAGCATATCAGCCAATGGCGCAGATACTTACGAGAGACAGGAGTATTAGCACCAGACGTCACTGCAGAGTTGGCACTATGAGAGGCCGACGGAAGTGTGAGCGACGATATCGACGAGGCCGACGAGGATTGCGACAGAGTAGCGACAGAAGAGGTTTTTTTGACCACCTCCTTCTTTTTGGATGTACCAAACCAATCGCTGAACTCTCGCGCTTTGTCCCCGTCTAGGATCTTCGCCTTGGCTCGATCCTGCACGATCTCGTCAATCGTACGGGTGTCTCGTTTGATAACATTCAGCTTCGTCAGCGTGATAGGTTGTGCCGCCAACCGATCTTTGACACTTTTGAAATTGCCAGAATCAGTGGCACTAGAAGGCGCTGTGCTATCCACAGCACCTCCGGGAAGGCGTTTGCCTTGCTTGGAATAGCCTCCAGCACCTGAAGAGCGTCTGGACGACGCATGCATCAGCCGTCTCTGCTCTGCTGCCTGCTTTCGCTGGCGGAGCTCTTCCCTGGTAAAGAATGAGCCGATTGCCACCTGGCCCCCGTCATCATTATCGCCACTGGGCAGCCGGCCCCGGCGCACGGCTTCCTTCGCTCCAGAAGTCGAAGTAGGCCACTTGCTCGCTTTCTTGGGGCCAAAGAGCAAAGCATTCCGCTGTTCGTCCTCCCGTCGCTGGAGAGCCAATTCCATGGCTTTGCGCTTTTCCTCCTCGCGCCGAAGCCTCTCCTGCTCCTTCTTCTGCTCCTCAAAGTGCATCATGCGCACTTTCTTCTCTCGTTCTTTCTCCTTGCGTTCTTTGTCCTCCTGCTCTCTCCGCCGCGCGGCTTCCTTACGCTGGCGGTCCTGCAGCGCCACCTGCACAGCACTCTGTGATTCTTTTGTCTGGGACGCACTCAGCGCCATAAGAGCTTGAAAGGAAGACATTATAGGAGCAGCAAGGCCGGACAAGAAAAAGGAACAGGGGTATAAGATGAGGGACTGTAGCGAGCGAGTGTAGAGCTGTGCCCGTTGTCCTCGCTTGAGTTGCTGTACTCTGTATTTGTCTCTGTTTGTATTTATGCCAACTACAATACATGATAGCCTACAAGAATGCGTTTCGTGGTAACAACGTGGCCACGTACAAGGCTATTCCAACGATGCCCATCATAATGTAATAAACCAGTTGTCCTCCGAGGTATCCCTTGTCTATCGACAAGGAGAACAGCGAGTTCGCCGTGGCCGGTCCAATCGCCCGCATGACACTGACAGACAGCTGCAACGGGTGAATGAGCAGAACAATGCTGAAAGTACATGACACAAACCTGACATAGCCCATTCGTGGCACCCAATGACGCACGATTGGGAGCTGCGCCTTGTATGAAAATGAAAATCGCTCCTATTTGCGCAGTCAGAATGTTGTCACGGATCAGCGATATGTGCGGACCATAAGCAACACTTGTCAATATAGAGATCACGACCTGCAGGGCAATGGCAAACCACAACGCGAGGCTGTAGCTCTGTATTCGTGCCAGGTAGTTGATAACAGGAAACAAGGCAAACAGAGGAAGACCAGACACGACACCAAGAATGAAGATGCTCTTGGACCCAAATTTATCGTTAATCTTTGCAAAAAAGAATATTTGAAATATGCCGTTCAAAATGCCAAAAACTGACAAGATATTCCCGATGGTGGCTGGCGATAGGCCAAGTCCACCATCTTCGATAGAAGTGGAGAAGAACACCGGTTGTATGGCACGAAAAGAAATATCAAGCAAAGAAAGAGACGCATAATTTGCAGCGGCCACAACAACTCTTCGTGTCAGGAGCGAACGAAGTGGTAAAGGTTTTTCTTTATCTGATACACCGTGGAAAGGGTCTTCATCAACTTGCTTCTTCCGGAGACCTTTGAACAGTTGAGATATCGAGACAGGATACGGTACAGTTTCTTTGAGGAAGAGAAAGGTGATGAGCCATGCAAGAATAGAAAATGTGGCGGGTATAGCACAGGGGAGGAAATAGGGGTATTTTTTAAGGAATTCGTTATCCCCGAACAATCGAGGGAATTGTTCGGCTGGTCGTGAGAGCGAGCCACCAATCATCGGACCAAGCTTGAGCCATGTGTTTGCGTCAGCAGCCACGAGCATAACGGACGGAACTTACGGTCCCACCGGTAGACCACGCAATAGGCATGAATGCATAAGCCTGTTAGAGATTAGCAGAGGTACAATCGGAAGATGTCACCAAGACAAACCCTTGAAATGTTCGTCTCGTCCGTCATTTCCGCCATCATACTAATATTAAGTCAGGCAATGGCGCCAAACAAAGCGAGGAGACTGACCTTTTAATAACTCCAATGTTCCCATCTATAATAGGTGTCAATAGAGTTCACGATTAACCGCACAAACTTCTCACTCAATGCTCCATTGAGACTTCGGCTTTGAAAATGGCAACACCAGTCATATCGTCTCCTCGCTGATCGTTGTAAAAACATACCTGAAAACAAGGCCCCAAAACGTTGTCGACAGTCCAAAGCAGTACATAGACAATGATAATCCAAACAAGCCTGTAAGAATGACAGGTTTGCGACCTATGATGTCAGATACTCGACTCCAATGCAACACAGTGACGGCTTGAGTAAGATAGAACAGAGATTGCTAACATTGGGTGCAATCAGTTTGACCACGACGGGCGCAAGACGTTGACTGACCATCACTCCGACGTAATATCCCACCTTCTTTTCGTTGCCATTCGTGATACCAATGTTACGGATCAGCTGCACAGAAGAAAGAAGGTCAGAATCATTCACATGTACAGAAAACCAACGAAGTACATCGGGAGTAAAGGGATAAATGACTTGCGACGTTAGCGGTTCAGCGAGTTGCAAAAACAAAACGATGCAGAATTGGAATAATGGCAAAGGTGTGGGAGACTTTTTGTTTTGCTCTGAACGGAGCAAAGGCGTCTCTTCGTCGGGATTAATTGTCATACCAGGTGAGGAGGGAAGAGGAAAGTTGAAGGTGGTAGGGAAAGGAACCGGACAAGTGTGATATAACCTCTCGAGTCAAGATAGTCAAATGGGTGGGCGGGTTTATCGGCGTATATTACCTAATAAGATGATTCATTTCGCCTACAGTATTGATGTAAAGTTTTTAAATTACAGTCGTTGCCCCCATGACCCATACTCGTAGATCCCTAACTCAGAGATGTGCAGTGTGCAGCGCCTCATTATGTTTGTCATAAATCTACTTCATGTGCTCTCGAGGTTATAGACGAGCATAAACTGAGATTTGGGGTTCCTGACAAAGACTGGAGATCATCGGCTCGGAACGGTGTCCCTTCGGGAGTTTCCCATGCCAATAGACTCCCAATTTGTATCCTCAATCTTATAGATATAGAAGTCGGGCAGAGGGAGCACACGCTAACGTTCGAATATTCCCGTCTCGCAAATGCGGTGCGTCCGCCACATCGCCGACCCAGAATTGCTATATCAATGATCCAAACTATCCGGTCAGCAACACTAAAACAGGCCATTCGAATGCAAGACACCGCGACTTGTCATTGCCCTTAATAAAGACTCGGACTAGTGCGACGTCTCCGCGGGAATGTTCAGTTCGTAGTAGATGCATATCTATGGCCGCACAACCCGCACTCTGTCGAGTCACAAAGTTGCGATCCCCTTTGTTACGGGCTCCACGCAAGAAGGGCTATACGATGTATAGGCTGCCCAGTCGACCGTCGTTTCGGCCATCTTTTTTGTGGAGTCTGAATCCCCTATCACCTTTTGATCCGATAACATTGTTGTCACATATTTGCCAACAGCTTCTGGCGTACCATCATGGCACCAAGAGAGTTGACCAGAGCTCAACTTTCCTCCCGCCTTTCCTACAGCCAACAAACTCCAAAGTTCCTCCTTCGTCTCCAGAGCAAGTACTCCGGCAACAGAGCCTACGATGATGATCATGATGATGGGGACGATGAAGAAAATAAGTACAGAGACGACGCCGATTTTGAGGATTTTGACCGCGGGTCTGGCCGGCCTCCTATACCGCGCCGCCCTTCCATACCGGAACGGCCTCCAGATGATCCAGGAAGCGCAGATGAGGACGACGACGACGAGAAGCCTCAGGTCGTCGTCTTAAAAGAGGGCAGGCACCTCACCGAACACGAGGCTGAGAATATCCGGCGGAAGGGTTAGTCAAACACCCGTGCATCGGTCTTGCCGTTTTTTAACTCTTCGCGTTTGCGTCGTCTACCTGGTCAATGTTTACCTCTCATTCGAATTTCAGCAAAAGGATTGCCGTCTCTACCTGATCCAACAACAGCTGGCCCCGAAATAGCGGAAGATGTGTCTGTGTCAAAACCAAAAGAAAACTCATCGGGATTCAAACATAAACCAAAGAAACCCACTCTTACCTTTTCCACCTCCAGCTCAAATACTAAAAACTCCTCAGCAAAACGGAAACTTGATGTTATTGGTCAAATTGGCGACGATGAAGCGGACGGCGAGGATGAGCCAACTAGGAGCAACAAGGAGAGCAGTCAAAGAACGAAATCTCCACCGACGAATAAAAAGCAGAAAAAGAATGTCAAAACAAAGACATTACTTTCTTTTGGTGACGATGCATAAGCGAAGGGTACGTCCTTTAGACAACCACACCTGCGCCCCGCTAAATTCTATAGGTTTCGCTCCCGAGAGCAGATAATCGCCCATTTGGATAATCAGCACGACGATATCTGAACATGGTAATTGTAATACTATACATGTAACTATGGCAGTTCAATATATGAAATGCATGAAGTAATTGGAATTGAAACGCAATAGCAATCCTCTCATCAACGGCTACCTTCATCAGCACGGAACCTCTTCCTTGGCCCATCAGGAGGATTGAATCCTGTCCCCGTTCCGCCGCCTTGCATAAAAGCTGGATTGAAATGCCCTTGAACGCCAAATCCACTACCTGCGGCCGTGCCCATCATTCCCATTGAACCTGGTTGCAGAAAACATACCCATCCCAAAGCGACAAATCGCATATCGGGAGGAGGGCAGTCAAGCGGAAACAAAACAACAGAAACACGTAGTAAGCACGACGTGCTGACCATGTAGCTCTAAGAGAAGCTAGAAACTCATACCCATACCGCCTATCATGCCTCCGCCGCGTCCGCCCATCATGCTGCCTCGAGGTCCTTGGGGTATCATCCCTCCGCGGCTGCCGACGAAGCCGCTGCCTCGTCCACCGCCACCCATGAATCCGCCGCCACCGATACCCATGCCCATATTCATCCCCAGACCCATACCGTTAGTCATCATGGGATTGTTCATCATTCCGGCGTTCATCATCCCCCCACGCATCATCATGTTCATATTGACGTTCATGGGGTTGCGGAAATTACCCCTTCCCGTACCAACATTTCCACCTCCACTGGGCATGGGAGCACTAGGTTGGCTATGGGCACGACCCTCACGTGGCGGCGGTTCTGTGCCATTTGTGAGGTACCATTGAAGACGATTATAATGTATGAAGTACCTTTAGGGAGCGTTCGGAAGGGGTTGCCTTGAGACGAACTTGTTAATGTTGCAGTCGCACGTCGATTTTGAAAGTCACTGATGCAATTACGTCAAGTTTGATGTCCTACACCCACAAATAATTCACTTACTTGTTATCAAACCAATTTTTGACCACCATCGCGTTCTCATAGCTATGACACTCAATATATGCAATCCTACACAGTATTGGTCATGGGACACGATCAGATGTACATGGGCAGCTACACACCCTTTACTTTTTCCATTGACCTTGTGTTCAGAGAAGGTGATATCCATATGATCAACGTTGACGTCAACGTTTAGGGCAACCTGGCGCAAATCCTCGTCCGTCGTCCACTGTAAGAAATAGCCGCAATCGCGGAATACAAAGAGAGAAATAATTTAGAAAAACATGCGTGGCAGACTAAACGACGAACAAACGGACCCATTGAAGATCGCCAATATACAAAGCATCGGACTCCGAACCTCCGCCGTTCATATGTCCACCTGCGCCGTAATTACCATTCATATGGGACACCGCGTTCTGCCCGTGCGACTGGGCTGAACTAGCTCGCATACTGGGCGCCTGAATTTCATGTTGATCGTCGTCGTCGTCGTCTCTTGATCTCTTGTCCCCAGCTGAAGGTTCAACAATCGAAGTCACAGTAGAGACATGCTCTTCTTCTTGGCCAGGCTGCCGCTGGCTCTCACTCTTATCGCCAGATCAGTGTCCCGCCCAAATTAGCATATCCAAGAGGAGGACGCTTTACTTACCTCGTGCTGTTGCCGGTTCTGGCGTTGCTGGTAACCTTCTCCGTAGATGTCAAAATTGTCAGGCATGCCTTTTTTTCTCTTTCCAGATCGTGGACTCAAGTTCGTGTAAGGGGGCTGAATTTATTGAGATATAACTTTTTTGCTCTGGGAATTAAGGAACACAGGAGATTGAGTATCAACGATGACAGGAAAACAGATGACAGGACAAATGCGACAAAATTTGACAGCAGAGATAACACATAGATCATTGAAGCGAGACATTCTTTCCCCAGCGTTAGGTCAACAAAATACAGAGTGATACGTGACCACCCGCTCTAGACAATGTCAGCGGGAAACGATGGAAATGGGCCTTACATCCAATATGAATACAGCTAGTGTGGAGAGCCTGTACAAGTCTGCTGAAATAAGTGATACAGGCGATGGAGGACAATCAAAACGACAGAGGAGAAGGCAAGACGCTGAGTGATATTTGTAACTATTTACATTCATTAACGTTTTCGACGAGGCCCGTGCGTTATGTTGGGTATATGCGTGTGTACAACTATAACTATCGCCGTATAGATCTTAATACCATATGAACAATCTGTTCCTGTTGCCCTAGCCATAGCCCAAATGCTGGCGCCTTCAGCCACCTATGACGATAGTTGGCAATAGGCATGTATAGATAAGGTGGCAACGAACCTTTCATAAAACTGTGTCCGCTGCCTTGATGACTTGAAAGGAAGGGTACTCCCATTAGCCTTGAGCGAAGCCAAAAAATGTTCCGAATTGAAAGGCTTCATCCGCATATTTTCAGTATCGCGCGCGTTGGTCAATTCAGCAGGCGAGGGTATCAATGTATGCAGGTATCGTGACAAAGGCGCTAGGAAGTCTCTTGTCCGTAAACAAAAGTGTCGCCTGAGGGTTAAAGACGCATCTAACTCTGTATAACGTCCTGAACAATTTCATACCACTGATAATCGCAGTACTCACGAGCCTGTTCGTTGCCTTTGCATGCAACTTCCAGTTGCTTCAGAAGAATGCGATCCTTGGAAATATAACGTTTATGCGTTTTTGTCTTCCATCCAGAAGCTGTCGCAGCCGATCTGGTTGAACCCAATCCAGGTGATGCATCACCCGCAGCGGGATATCCACTGTGATGACCATGAACCATCATATCATGCCTTTGATACTCCCACCTACCCTGGTAGCCGTTCTAGGCGCAATACATGGGGCCAATGAGAACACGACTTTTCAAAAAACGGATTCGTAACGCCCAGCAATATGCCTGCTTTTGGTGGCAGCTTGTTGGCTAGTAATGCATGATCACCATCTTGCACCGTAAAATAAGGGCGGATGTCTCCAGCCAGCGGTATCTGACGTGTTCATGCTACGATCAACCAAAAATATCACTGAATGTGAAACAAGGGATTCTTACTGGTCTCATGATATCACGGAACCACCAGACGGCTTGGCTCGTTTGCGTTGGTGACGATCCCACAATCAATATTGGTTCGCATAGTAAAAGACACTCCCATATGGACCACAGCTGCGCAAGGCAAGACTGGAATAGTCGTATTGGCGGTGGAAGAAGAGGGGAGGATGATGCCAATATCTGCATCTAAATTAGCAAATACCAATCACACGGACAAAACAACGGACATGCAGTCGCGGATCGTACTTTTCCTGGAATGAAGACGTTTCTGTCAGCTGCTGATCATCGAGCGTATTTGGAATCTCCAAGTACAAGGCGGTGCCAAGAAAGCCGAGTTCCATGGTCCGGCCAGGAGTTGGGTCACACCTTACTTTGCGAAACAAGATAGTTAAATGGGACTAGTAGAAATATGTCAGCACGCACCATGTTGAAATGTTGTGGCACGCTGATTCCAACATAGCGAGACCATGAAGATCATAGAGGGGACCAAAAATGGACACAAGACGAGTGAAGAATGCGGGATATTGGAGATGTGTCAGGATGACGGTTGAGCGCTATAAAGTAGTTCTGGTTACCGCGATAACCTCAGCGACAAATGCCTCACTTGGTAATAACCGCGTCTTAAGGATGAATCCCTCCTCTGAGTAAAGTGAGAGTAACCATAGATAAATCCATCTTTCGTCAGTTGTCGTTTCGAGTGCTCCGATGGAAGGGACTGAGACTGTTCGCGTATTCGAAACGAATGAACTTGTGAACCTTGCTCAAACTGTGGCGAATCAGGAAATGCAGAGAACGCACTAAACACGTCGAGGAGAGAAGTAAAATGTCAGTGTTCGGTATGAATTATGCGTGTATACCGACGCAACATGTTCTCAGACTCAGCTGGAAGGAGAAACAACGGTGGGAATACACCATCTATTATAGGACCCTGGTCCAGATCGAANCCATTGAAGACGATTATAATGTATGAAGTACCTTTAGGGAGCGTTCGGAAGGGGTTGCCTTGAGACGAACTTGTTAATGTTGCAGTCGCACGTCGATTTTGAAAGTCACTGATGCAATTACGTCAAGTTTGATGTCCTACACCCACAAATAATTCACTTACTTGTTATCAAACCAATTTTTGACCACCATCGCGTTCTCATAGCTATGACACTCAATATATGCAATCCTACACAGTATTGGTCATGGGACACGATCAGATGTACATGGGCAGCTACACACCCTTTACTTTTTCCATTGACCTTGTGTTCAGAGAAGGTGATATCCATATGATCAACGTTGACGTCAACGTTTAGGGCAACCTGGCGCAAATCCTCGTCCGTCGTCCACTGTAAGAAATAGCCGCAATCGCGGAATACAAAGAGAGAAATAATTTAGAAAAACATGCGTGGCAGACTAAACGACGAACAAACGGACCCATTGAAGATCGCCAATATACAAAGCATCGGACTCCGAACCTCCGCCGTTCATATGTCCACCCGCGCCGTAATTACCATTCATATGGGACACCGCGTTCTGCCCGTGCGACTGGGCTGAACTAGCTCGCATACTGGGCGCCTGAATTTCATGTTGATCGTCGTCGTCGTCGTCTCTTGATCTCTTGTCCCCAGCTGAAGGTTCAACAATCGAAGTCACAGTAGAGACATGCTCTTCTTCTTGGCCAGGCTGCCGCTGGCTCTCACTCTTATCGCCAGATCAGTGTCCCGCCCAAATTAGCATATCCAAGAGGAGGACGCTTTACTTACCTCGTGCTGTTGCCGGTTCTGGCGTTGCTGGTAACCTTCTCCGTAGATGTCAAAATTGTCAGGCATGCCTTTTTTTCTCTTTCCAGATCGTGGACTCAAGTTCGTGTAAGGGGGCTGAATTTATTGAGATATAACTTTTTTGCTCTGGGAATTAAGGAACACAGGAGATTGAGTATCAACGATGACAGGAAAACAGATGACAGGACAAATGCGACAAAATTTGACAGCAGAGATAACACATAGATCATTGAAGCGAGACATTCTTTCCCCAGCGTTAGGTCAACAAAATACAGAGTGATACGTGACCACCCGCTCTAGACAATGTCAGCGGGAAACGATGGAAATGGGCCTTACATCCAATATGAATACAGCTAGTGTGGAGAGCCTGTACAAGTCTGCTGAAATAAGTGATACAGGCGATGGAGGACAATCAAAACGACAGAGGAGAAGGCAAGACGCTGAGTGATATTTGTAACTATTTACATTCATTAACGTTTTCGACGAGGCCCGTGCGTTATGTTGGGTATATGCGTGTGTACAACTATAACTATCGCCGTATAGATCTTAATACCATATGAACAATCTGTTCCTGTTGCCCTAGCCATAGCCCAAATGCTGGCGCCTTCAGCCACCTATGACGATAGTTGGCAATAGGCATGTATAGATAAGGTGGCAACGAACCTTTCATAAAACTGTGTCCGCTGCCTTGATGACTTGAAAGGAAGGGTACTCCCATTAGCCTTGAGCGAAGCCAAAAAATGTTCCGAATTGAAAGGCTTCATCCGCATATTTTCAGTATCGCGCGCGTTGGTCAATTCAGCAGGCGAGGGTATCAATGTATGCAGGTATCGTGACAAAGGCGCTAGGAAGTCTCTTGTCCGTAAACAAAAGTGTCGCCTGAGGGTTAAAGACGCATCTAACTCTGTATAACGTCCTGAACAATTTCATACCACTGATATTCGCAGTACTCACGAGCCTGTTCGTTGCCTTTGCATGCAACTTCCAGTTGCTTCAGAAGAATGCGATCCTTGGAAATATAACGCTTATGCGTTTTTGTCTTCCATCCAGAAGCTGTCGCAGCCGATCTGGTTGAACCCAATCCAGGTGATGCATCACCCGCAGCGGGATATCCACTGTGATGACCATGAACCATCATATCATGCCTTTGATACTCCCACCTACCCTGGCGGCCGTTCCAGGCGCAATACATGGGGCCAATGAGAACACGACTTTTCAAAAAACGGATTCGTAACGCCCAGCAATATGCCTGCTTTTGGTGGCAGCTTGTTGGCTAGTAATGCATGATCACCATCTTGCACCGTAAAATAAGGGCGGATGTCTCCAGCCAGCGGTATCTGACATGTTCATGCTACGATCAACCAAAAATGTCACTAAATGTGAAACAAGAGAATCATACTGGTCTCATGATATCACGGAACCACCAGACGGCTTGGCTCGTTTGCGTTGGTGACGATCCCACAATCAATATTGGTTCGCATAGTAAAAGACACTCCCATATGGACCACAGCTGCGCAAGGCAAGACTGGAATAGTCGTATTGGCGGTGGAAGAAGAGGGGAGGATGATGCCAATATCTGCATCTAAATTAGCAAATACCAATCACACGGACAAAACAACGGACATGCAGTCGCGGATCGTACTTTTCCTGGAATGAAGACGTTTCTGTCAGCTGCTGATCATCGAGCGTATTTGGAATCTCCAAGTACAAGGCGGTGCCAAGAAAGCCGAGTTCCATGGTCCGGCCAGGAGTTGGGTCACACCTTACTTTGCGAAACAAGATAGTTAAATGGGACTAGTAGAAATATGTCAGCACGCACCATGTTGAAATGTTGTGGCACGCTGATTCCAACATAGCGAGACCATGAAGATCATAGAGGGGACCAAAAATGGACACAAGACGAGTGAAGAATGCGGGATATTGGAGATGTGTCAGGATGACGGTTGAGCGCTATAAAGTAGTTCTGGTTACCGCGATAACCTCAGCGACAAATGCCTCACTTGGTAATAACCGCGTCTTAAGGATGAATCCCTCCTCTGAGTAAAGTGAGAGTAACCATAGATAAATCCATCTTTCGTCAGTTGTCGTTTCGAGTGCTCCGATGGAAGGGACTGAGACTGTTCGCGTATTCGAAACGAATGAACTTGTGAACCTTGCTCAAACTGTGGCGAATCAGGAAATGCAGAGAACGCACTAAACACGTCGAGGAGAGAAGTAAAATGTCAGTGTTCGATATGAATTATGCGTGTATACCGACGCAACATGTTCTCAGACTCAGCTGGAAGGAGAAACAACGGTGGGAATACACCATCTATTATAGGACCCTGGTCCAGATCGAAATTGACTTGAATAACGTTAGAACTAGTTTTCCTTCAGTTAACAGGATCCGACGTACCCACGACAAGACACAATATCCATCTTCGCAGCTTCTCCATAGCCTCCAGGTCCATCTCCAAACTGTCAATTTCAGACGTCCGCCCTGGGACCAGCTTTTTCTCGCTTAGAGAACTCTTGGTATGCGTCGTGGGTTTCATAAGCTTCGCGTGTGTGTCCAAACCCAACGCTCCGCTGCCATTTCGGGCAGGGAGCCTGCTCAACGCTGGAGATGAAGCTGAGCTGAGCACCAGCTGGCGCAACCCAGTGAAGCTTCTATGACTGGATAAGTTTTTGAGGTAGGCTGGGATGGTCGAAGGCACGGGAGGTGTATCGTTGGATCCAGAGCTGGGGCTAGGGCTAGCAGCAGGCGAGCTCGGAACGAACGACGCGCCTGTTTGAGTAATGCTGCTGGAGGATTCTGATGCAGTTCGAGACAGTTGCGAGTCGGATCCATTGATGAACGAAATGTACGGAGAGGATGGATCGTCATGATGATCATTGTACTCCCCAATGTCAACTTCAAGCGGGTGATCCCCAATGCGCAGCTCAGCTTTGCGCATTCTAGACGAAACTTATTGTCCGAACGTGTCTCGGATGGCCCGCTTGACGAATCGCAAGGGAATGGCGGTGAGCCGACTTTCAATGGTGCTAATCTATTTATAACTGATTTTGCTACCAAAAATAGCGGACGAGATCTTACTAAGGACTTAAGTATGGCCGCAATCCAGGAAATCTCAATATGTGTTTCGTCGCGGGCACTTTTTCATCAAGACATGGCACCCATTTCTTTGTCCTGGCGAGCCATTTCCCAGGTGGCTTAAAATAGTAGGCGCAACAATGTGAACGAATGGTCAAAGCAGTCGGACCCCGGTTAGGCCACATCCTTGCGCAGCTTAAATACACGCTATGCGTTCCAATCTCTCCAACTATAAATCCCCTCTTGTGGCGTGCCACGAAGCGCGACATTCAGCCTGCGGCATAGCGAACCATAATTTCTACTCTGCACATTCCTTTGCACATAGAAAGAAGATGACCGCAAAAAAAATCCCCGAACGCTTGTATCTTTCACCGAATGTCCTCCGCAAGCCGAACCTTGATGGACGACGTGCATCCTTCCATATTTATAGCTCGCCAGATGACGGCAGAAGCACAGAAAGTCTGGAAGGTGTCGATCATTTCTTGGATGTCGGCGGCCATTCTGTTTGGGAGGTAAGTGATCATCACGTTATTCGCTGGAGTTGGAGCTGATGCTGCGCGATTGCAATCCAGAGCTCAACAGAATCATTGTCATTGCCTTTACACACCCCATCGCGTTCAAAAACCAAGCTAAAGTCAACCGAGCGTATAAAGCGATGGTTTTTCCGCCGAAAGTATGCCTTCACGTCCTGCAGTAAAATTCCGGGATGCTTAGTCTTATTTAAAGAACCCCAAAATCGTCTGTTGTGACGTCGCCCACCTATGGATTGAAAACGCCATCTACGGCCCCTGCATACATTAACGAATCTGAACCGACCTTACACCATTCCCGTTCTGTCCCAAATTTAACGATTGAAACCTCTCAATTAACCCTTGAGCAACTCGCCAAAATCGATGCATTCTACGCACCTACGCCCGTCCTCCCAGCAACGCCTGCACCGCGACTGGGTAAAGTTTATCCGCCATGGTCCCCCGACATTGACTACAGAGTCGCAAGGTCTGCCAGCCTTCGTGTCGGCACCATTTCAGCACGAACGGCAAGTGTAGAACGCAGACATTCTCGTGATGGTGCCTTGAAGAGGAGTGCGTTAAGAAGTGCGCCCAGCACTTCTGGGTGGACAATAGCGAGTCAGGGTGAGCCATTGATCTTGCTCCAACCTCAGGCTTCGCCTTCGGAATCTACGTTTGACCAACAACCAATATCGGGACCTGCCTCGGCAAGCGAAGGAAGTCAAAGTAGTGAGGTCTGGAGGCGCACATGGGTCTATAGTAAAGGAGAAGATGAGCTGTATTCAAACTTGGACAACGACGGCGGAATCCGCGTCAAGAGCATCGCCGACTGGGAGGGGGCCGCAGACAAACCCTCGGAAGAAGACAGCCTATATTTCACAATGGGAGAGTCGCCCGTTATAGGTGGAGGAGAGGTCACCTTACGTTTCATCGAGGACCCATATGGGCAACCAGTATCTGGTTCCCAATATATTCTGCTGCCGAGTGTCCCTTCATCGCCAAAGATAACTTGAACGCCAACCATCTTTGAGCTCCCACTAGCCCTAGCAATCGACCTTTTGAATCTTCGAGAATTATTAATTATTCCTTGTTATATATTACACTTACAGTTGATATTCATACTGGTTGCGATCGCGCCGCTGGTGGAAAGTGAGAGATTGAAATCGCACAATGAATAACAGCCTGAGCAAACTGGGCTGTGTTGAATTTGGCGCGATAGATTTGACAACATACCACATAGTTCACATGAAGGTGGAATGTTTCAAGATGTCCCCTGGGCCATAAAATAGACCAGACAGCTCATCAAATCGGGTTCATTCCTCAAAACCAGTACAAACCACATCATTTCAGCAGGCGAGCTAGGTCGTGTGCACGGGTGGCAAGATTGGCAGTTCTGTATGAACCCAGTGTGACTTATCTTATCTCTAGCCCGCGACCCTTATCTCGCTTGGTGGAAATTCGCTTAACCGCTACTCTGTTCAAAAATGAGGCTCCTGCCGCGCGACCTTGACAAACTTCTTCTGCACCATGTAAGTCAAACTTTCAGGAGTGTTGTTCATGTCTCGACCTTCAGAAAGGCTGGTTTTCTCGCTCAACAACGTCTGGCGCGTGGACTGCGCCTTAATCAAACCGAAGCCATTGCACTCATTGCTTCTCAGCTGCAAGAACGCATACGGGATGGGAACAACTCTGTTGCCGACCTTATGCAGTATGGCAAGATGATTCTAGGCCGGAGACATGTCTTGCCTGGTGTTCCAACCTTACTACACGAAATACAGGTGGAGGGAACTTTTCCGGACGGGTAGGCACACCATTTTGCGTGCCTGTGCGTCACTGAGGGTTTTTATAGCGTGTTTCTGGTTACCGTTCACGACCCAATATGCACAGACGCTGGAGACATATCGGCCGCATTGTATGGCACGTTTCTTCCTATTCCACCGGATGAGGCTTTTCCGCCCACCGACAATGATCCTTGTACACGGGAAAGCACGCCTGGTGCTATTAGAGCCAAGAAGCAAGATATCGTAATAAACAAAGGCAGGAGGCGTATCAAACTCCGAGTTACTAATATCGGTGATCGACCTATACAGGTAATCTTGTGGCTTTGCATATTTATAGTAGCCAATACACTTATAGACGTCTAGGTCGGGTCACATTATCACTTCGTCGAAACGAATCCGTATCTGTGCTTTGATCGTGCAAAAGCCTATGCTATGCGGTTAGATATACCCTCCGGTACAGCTGTGCGCTTTGAGCCTGGCGATGTGAAGACGGTCACTCTTGTCGCCTTAGCCGGTAAACAAAAAATATCTGGCGGGAACAAATTCGCGTCTTCCATTCTGAAATTTTCAGGGTTAGATGTTAGAGAGTTGAAGGTCCAGGATGGCTTTTCACATGTTCCTGAACCTGGATCACTGGAAGTCATGGAAGACACTGTGATGGATCGGGAGTCGTATATCAGCATGTTCGGTCCCACAGTGGGAGACCGCGTCCGATTAGGCGATACTTCACTATGGGTTGAAGTTGAATGGGATGCAGTACGTAAATCTCTTGGCGTTCGACAATGATTTCACGGGCGTTTTCAGACGACGTATGGTGACGAGGTCAAATTTGGTGGAGGTTTGTTGTTCTTTTCAAGGTAATGTTTAGTGCTTATGAGTATAGGTAAGACTATTCGTGAAGGGATGGGCCAAACGACGGGTCTGTCATCTAAGGAATCTTTGGACCTCGTCATTACCAATGCATTAGTTATCGACTGGTCGGGAATTTACAAGGTACTACGTCCCAGTCTAGTATATACTCGTGCTCACTATCAAGATAGGCAGACATTGGGATTAAGGACGGCCTTATTCATGGCGTGGGCAAAGCAGGAAATCCTGACATTATGTCCAACGTCTCGTGCAGACTCCTCATCGGCTCATCTACCGAGGTCATTGCGGGCGAAAGTCTTATCGTGACTGCGGGAGCCATCGATGTGCACGTCCACTACATCTGTCCACAGCAAGTTACGGAAGCACTCGCCTCTGGGACAACAAGCATGATAGGTGGCGGCACTGGCCCGTCCGCGGGTACAAATGCGACGACGTGCACGCCTAGTCCGTTCTACATGCAGCACATGCTAGCAGCGACGGACGGACTGCCAGTCAATTTTGGGTTCACCGGTAAAGGAAATGATTCAGGCAGTAGCGCTATGCGAGATGTGATCATGGCTGGGGCGGCGGGACTGAAGTTGCACGAAGATTGGGGTTCTACACCTTCTGCGATAAAGGAATGTTTGGACGTTGGAGACGAGTTTGATGTGCAGGTGAATATTCACACAGATACACTGAATGAAAGTGGATTCGTGGAAAGTAAGTACGTTGCTATCGGGATTACGTGGAACTTATCATGGTTTCCAGCCACTATCGAGGCATTTGGGGAACGGACGATACATACTTATCACACCGAAGGTGCTGGTATGTGTTATTGTTTTCTCATCCGCTACTGTATCTCAGAAGATACGATTGTTTTAGGTGGTGGTCATGCACCAGATATCATTATCGTATGCGGGCAGAAAAATGTACTTCCTTCATCAACAAATCCTACAAGACCTTTTACTTACAATACACTCGATGAACACTTGGATGTGTGTAGCCAAATATCAACCCGCTGACTGGACGCTCATGATAAACAGATGCTTATGGTCTGTCACCACTTGGACAAGTCTATTCATGAAGACTTGGCATTCGCTGAATCAAGGATACGAGCAGAGACGGTGGCAGCGGAGGATATGTTACATGACATTGGTGCCATTTCAATGATAAGCTCTGATTCACAGGCACGTTGATTCCTTCGGGTTATAAGCTCACCAACGCTCACCTCGATTGCATTAGGCAATGGGCCGTGTAGGCGAAGTAATTAGTCGAACATGGCGTACAGCTAGTAAAATGAGGGAAATTTTAGGACCACTAACCGAGCTTGGGGATGAAGAAGGAAAGGACAATGGACGGGTGAAGCGGTATATCAGCAAGTACACGATTAATCCGTGAGCCGTTTTCCTTCTCTGACGGCATAGATCTGAAATTTAATCTGACGGCAAGGGCCATAACGCACGGCGTAAGCCATGTTGTGGGACAAATTGCCGTTGGCATGCTTGCGGACCTTGTCTTATGGAAACCAGAGAATTTTGGTGCTAAACCGGAGATGGTATTGAAATCGGGAGTAATAGCTTGGTCGGAGGTACGCCACTTTCCTCTTTTTCCCAAATAAGTTGAAAATGTATTTGGTTAGATGGGCGACGCTAACGCATCTATACCATCGGTTCAACCATTTTATGGCCGACCAATGTGGGGGTCCTACCCATCGTCAGCGGCCCTCAATTCGGTCATGTTTGTCTCTCAGATCTCCATTGATTCCGGAAAGATCGCATCTTATGGGCTTAAAAAGAAACCGGTCGCAGTGAAGGGCTGTAGGGAAATAACCAAGAAGGATATGAAGTGGAACGATAAGACGCCAGAGATGACCGTTGATCCTGAAAGTTACGAAGTGAAAGCGGACGGGGTGGCCTTGGATGTGCCACCTGCGTTTGAGCTGCCTCTAACAAAGGGATATAATCTGTTCTGACAGAACGGTGGCTTGTTCTGGGGTCCGGAACTGTTTTACATGTATGTCGCATCTAGATAAGAAAATGTGTTACTGTCAGGTCGGGCGTAATTATGAAATGCACTTGGTTTGTGTTATTTTTATTTATCTCATCAATCAGAACCGACTTCAGAAGACTCCTGTTCTAGTGCTTGCCAACGAAGCGCGGGATGACATTGACAGCTCAATATAAGACAAATGTCTACACTAGGCATTCGAATTCAGTACTCAGGCCTCAGGCATCAGTAATACGACCATAGGTGGGTGTTGGTTTTCAATTTCCTTGTTAGCTCGACCGGAATTGAATGAACGCATCAAAACCTTGCGAACATGCTTTTTCACAGTAACGCGTAACTGATCACTTATGCTCAATATCAAGAGGGAGAAGAAGCACGTTTTGATTATGATCATTCAAACTTGATCTGACAGGAAGCGCAGCGAATGCAAGTCGACAGCCTGCTCAGCCTTTGTCCAGCCTAACCTGGTTTGGGATACTGCTCGTTCAACAAGTTACCATAAAAGGATTATGTACGTCACGTTGTACCTGACCCTTAAGAAAATATTGATGGCGTATGATGGCGTCCCAGACTACATATGTATGTAGCATGGAATTTCCGGCTGCGGTTGCAGTACGATTCTCAAGACGGAGTTGACGTCCGTGCGGCTGTTGCTGAGCGCTGAGTTCTGAGTCCTGATGGCTTTCCATTCTACCAATTCTGATGGTAGGTCGACGAGAAGAGGGAATAGCGGCCAATCGGAATGCACCGAACTCGTGTCGTCTGCGTTAATTGTCTTCGTGGAAGAGCTGGGAATTTCCTGTTTTAGTGCCATACGCAACCAAGCTTACGCAGCAAATACTGATGGCGGGTCTGAGCCGTGCAATGCGGATGAGGATAAGAGGCAAATCGTGAGGCAAATCGCCAATCGGCAGTCAGATGCGCGTAACCAAGGTTGTGATTTCAGTCGCTCAGGGATGTGAAGATTTCCGGCCGAGATGGGGATGGTACGCTAAGTCAAATATATATTCTGGCCGTCTCGACACAGATTATTTTCCTCTCGAATGTTCGAGCTGCAAGACGAAGGCCTTCTCATCCGCACCAAGGCCGAATCCCCATTCTAGTAGCTCTGCACCTTTACTCTTACGTCAAGCTATCGTTTCTTTGACTTTCTATTTCAGAGCCCGTTTTTTACTTTCTATTCCCTGCTCAGACATCTCCTCGACCTTACGGATTCCCGACACACGTCGGGCCATTGTACACGTATCCATTCATTGCGTATCTGTCGTTCTCCTTACTCTCTTTGACTTGCGGAGAAACATCGATGACGGGCTGCTCACATTCATTTAACAAAAACGGACTGCACGCCGCTGCACTCGGCGGAAATGACGATGGAGTGCTGTGGGCAATTGATGCGGGTGCAGATATCAATGCTTTGGACTCAGCAGGGCGCACAGCCATTATGTGTGCCGTTGCAGGTGAAAAGTAAGTGTCTAAATTATGGTCGTGGTGTCGGCGAGTGTTGATCGGATATCTGCTCCAGTTGGCGCGACGTTGACACGTTGAATGACGCGTCCTTCATGACCAAGGATCGCCTGCACGCCATAAAAAGGATGTTGCGGCATCCAGACATTTCCTTGCTCACAATAAATGCACCCCAAAATTCGCTGAACGGCGTGACCCCTTTGGGAATGGCCGCTTGGCTTGACGCCCCTGATCTAGTCAAAATGCTATTGGAAGAAAGTGCAGATGCGGTGGCGGTGGACGGAATGGATAACCATGGAGCGACGGCGTTGATGTGTAAGACCTATTTCCGCGGATCTTTCATCGATTATGGTATCAATTTTTCCGATTTGCAGATGCTGCGCGAGACGGACGATTAGAGGTTGTACAAATACTGGTGGGTGTGTTCTTGTGGAATTCCAGACAGCAGGTACTCACAAAGCTTATATTTATAGCTTTCTCATGGCGCACGACCAGATTTCCGGGATTGTAATCACCGTACTTCCACGCAATATGCTCTATCTCATCCCCATATTTTGTGGCTTTGTGAACAAGTTCTTCGTAGCCATAGGTGGCGGGAATGTCAGGTATGTTTTATTCCGTGGCGCTTGTAGATGAATAATTGACGCCCATTAGCTTCATGACCGATCACGTCTTTTCCAACAATCAGACTCACATCTGTTGGGTCTGCTCCGCTCATCAGTTATTCAGCCCCCCACATTATTGTTTCGACCCAGAGCAAACACCGACCGGCGGCTACAGTACCCACATTTATCCGTGCCTCCATCACGAGTTTTCGATCCAGTAGCCTTGACACGAGTCACCCGGACGATCATCTCGTGTGTCGAATCCGAGGACCTTCCTTTCCTCTACTCTATTCTTTTCCCCCCTCCCGCGCTGCACGACGCACCTGCGACGCGGTCACTTCCGTTACTCGTTAACCGGCCGGACGAGAAAACAGGCTGGAGTCCAATTCACTACTGTGCAGCGTCCGAGCGCCCTAACGTCCATGTACTGGACGCGTTGTACTGTGCGGGGGCTGACGTTGCCTTGTTTACCAAGAACGAGGAGGCTACTGCTCTTCATGTACTCGCAATGCTGGCACGTCTGCCGGAAAGGGGCACTGGAGCGGAGGCCGAGAGTTACGACGTTCGACTAGCTGAGCTGTACGACTTCACGATCCACCTGATCAGCGACTTGCGTGCTCCTCTGTCGGCAAGGGACAGGAACGACGAGACATGCATTCACATCGCTGCGGAGCGCGGAATGTGCATAGAATTGCTCATGATATTACTAGAATGCGATACAACCAGCTCCGTACGCGACATGCGCAATTCACGGGGGTGAGTTTGAGGATTTTTTAGTCACGTCACCGCATTTTAACATTTTATTAAAGTCTCATCGCGCTTGACGTCGCCAAGCCTGAATTTCGCGTGGCGTTTGGGCAGGACGCAGAGAAGTTGCGATGTGTTTCATCTGTGTCGACGCGAACCATCCGGCCCGCTGATTCGTTCGCATCCCTTGCCTCTTTCAAAGACTGGAATGGCGACGGACGCCGGTATTCTTGCTCAAGTTCAGACACAGGATTGTCTGTCTCACAGTATGATCCTGCACTTGCAGAGAGTGCCGCGCCATCCGGGGAAGAGGGAGCCAAGACCATCGCTGGTCACGAACCAAATGACGATGGAGAACTTGAGCTTGATGCTCTGGTACTAGCAATCATGGAAAATTTGAACAATACATCCGTATGCCTCCAACCGTCACGGTCACTGAAGGCTTCGGAGAAAAGGGATATGTTGGATATCGTAGAGAGGACGTCGATACTTAGCCGACGTGCCATATCGATATTTCGATCGCGCTTGGATGACGTCTCGAGAGCGGTGGAAGAACTGAAGGAGGACAAGGTCAGGGTCGATGAGTTATGGAAAACTGTTGATCACCTGGCAGAGAACAAGGCAAAGAAACTGAACCTCAGACGCGTTATTAGGCGTCGAACGCTGCACGGGTTCAATGTTTCACCTGAACAGTGCTGGGTATTTGAAGACGAGCGGGAGAGGGGATCGGAGGATTCACAAACGACTGCCGTATCCCATTTCCTGTGCCCGCCGGACGTCATATACAATACCCGGTCGCCCAACAAAAGGGAGAGGAAAACCAGTGTATTACGGTCTCCGTCGTTACTGTCGTTGATATCACAAAAACTGGACATTGCGATTCCTAGTTCGCCCGCACCGTCGTCGCCAAGCACTTCCTCTTCGCAGCATGCGCCTTGGCATGGGATTGTCGGCTCACCATTGAGCGTGAAGCTGGACCCAGTTGTTGTTGGTGTAAAAGCTGAGAAAGGTGTCCTTGATACACATGCATCTGTTGGCACGCAGACGGTCCCGTCGGATTCAGTCCCTGGCGGTCCCATGATTGGGGACGACGCCGAAGCCATTCGTGTTCTTCTCAATCTCGAGAGTTCGAATATCAGCCGGGCAGGAGTCGCGGCGGCAACGGCTCAGATGCTCTCATCTTGGCCAGAGTGGCTTGACGGGTATTTCCTCAGCGTCGACTCTGTGACGTACTACAAGGCGCACTTGGCGAATCTGATGAAGATTGAACAGGCGTTGCCGCAGAAGGCCAAAGATAGCATTGATCCCAAGATTCGGCAGATGGTTAAGAGCAAGCGCAAGTTGTTGCAGGAAAAGATTAAGGAGATGGAAGCGGGGGCAGGGAATCACAATGCTCATGGGACCAAGGAATCGAGAGTGAAAACTTGGTTGAAGAAGATGGTTGGAACCTCGTCGAGCGGAGATCATTCGCATCATCAAAGTCATATTATGCAAGGTGAGGAAGACATAATGTTGGCTGGGCCGACGATGCCTGTGAAAATTGTGTACGATATCAATGAGGACGGATGCAATGTGGCCAGGGAGGTGAAGGATGAAGAGGCCGATTCCGAATCGTTTGGCGCACAAAATGTCTTGGTTGAAGACATCGTTGGGGTGAACGATCCTTACATTGAAGCAGCACTGCGAACATCAAAAGTGATCCTGATGGCCGCTGGTCGCGACTTGGTGGTCGTGGATAAGGTTCTGAGAGATGTAAGTTTCAAGTTTGGGTGACCATGCAACGGTGGGGAGCTGATAATTATACCAAAAGGCTGAGGACTTTCTGTCCCTTGCCATTCAAGCTACATCGCGAGCCGAGCGTGCTTTTGGTCGAACGCTCAAGGTACTCGTTGTGATTATTTTTCTTCAGTAACTAACTGGCTAAAATGATGTCCTAGAGACGGAAGATGAAGTTGACTGAGGCGATGGAAATTTCTGATGCCGATAAGACTGTCCTTGAAACAGCGGGCGGAATTGTATCACCGTCGGCTGAGCTTGGCACAGCAACGTTCATCATGAGTGGAGACGACGAAGATGTGCGGATCATTCGGCGACTGCTGCTGCGCAAAATTGAAGGACAGACATGTGATGCATGGGATGAACTGGAGAGAGTGGTTGGCTGGCTGAGAATCATCAAGGAGGTGGTTCGAGGCGTCAAGCGGCGGGCATATTTGTAGGGAAACGAGTTTTTCACGGCCTGTATTTTATTCCTCACTTGATCGTAACAATCATAATCGTGTGACGTGGTGGTGATGTAACTTCATGTCACGCGCTTCACGGCCAGTTCGTTCGTCGCCCATGCCACATTGTTGCTCGTCCTCAGAGCTTGGTCAAGACATTTAAACAAATAACTCAAGGCCATGGGCAAGGAAGGAGCGTACATGGAGGATTACCACACAAGGAAAAGCTCAACAGAAGCGGCAGGGAGGTGCAATGCAAAAACAATCCGTAGCAGGCTTTCCATCTCATCTCAACCAGGACTGATGACAGGGGGCGCAGCCCGGGCTTCAAGGTACCTGAGGCCTGAGGGTTATAAAGGAGGCCGCTGACCAGCGACTTTCCTCAGCTGTGCTCATATCTCGTTTCCTCTTCGGTGCTGGTTGCCAAAGAGTCCCTCGACTACATTCACTTGCCTACTACTGTAATTAATCTCCCTCTCTCGCTTTATATCATCCTCCTGTTGAAAAAATGGTCGCTTCCAAGACTTCCATTCTCGTTGCTGCTGTCGCCCTTGGCGCCGTTACTGCCTATGCTGCCCCTGCCGCGTGAGTTTAGGTCCTTGGGTCATCATTATCCATCTAATTGCCTTTGTTAGTTTAAACAGGGATATTACCTTGAGCAAACGCCAGGCAAACGAGCCCGCTCTGATTGCTCGTGAATTTGACGATGATGACCTTTACGCTCGTGAATTTGACGATGACGACCTTTACGCTCGCGAGTTCTACGACGATCTTGATGCCCGTGACCTTGAAGATGATACTCTGAAGGCTCGTTACTATGATGATGACGAGCTCGCGGCCCGTGACTTTGAAGATGATGATTTGGAGACCCGTGATTTTGAAGATGACGAACTTTACGCTCGTGAGTTCTATGAAGACGAGCTCGCGGGCCGTGGCTTTGATGATGATGACCTGCTATTCGCTCGTGATGGGGCGGGTCTTACCGCAGCTTCCGCCACGAGTGCAGCTTCCGCCACGAGTGCAGATTCCTCAGGTGCAGCTTCCTCCTCAGGTGCAGCTTCCTCCTCAGGCGCAGGTTCCTCAGGCGCAGGTTCCGTCTCAGGTGCAGCTTCCGCCTCAAGTGCAGATTCCTCAGGCGCAGGTTCCGTCTCAGGCGCAGGTTCCGTCTCAGGTGGAGCTTCCTCAGGCGCAGGTTCCGTCTCAGGCGCAGGTTCCGTCTCAGGTGCAGGTTCCACCCCAAGTGCAGCTTCCACCCCAAGTGCAGCTTCCGCCTCAGGTGCAGCTTCCACCCCAAGTGCAGCTTCCGCCTCAGGTGCAGGTTCTACCCCAAGTGCAGGTCCCGTCTCAGGTGCAGGTTCCTCAGGTGCAGCTTCCGCCACAGGTGCAGCTTCTGCTACAAGTGCAGCTTCCGCCACAAGTACAGCTTCCGCCACAAGTGCAGCTTCTGCCACAGCTTCTGCCACAGCTTCTGCCACAAGTGCAGCTTCCGCCACGACCGCAGCTTCCGCCTCGACTGCAACTTCCTCCTCCTTGACTACATCTTCCTCGACTGTTGACACGACCCAAACGGACTCTACTCAAGGTGGCAATCAGTACCACACTCATCACCACCATCATCACCACCATCATCACCATCATTGCTGCAACAAGCACCACGGGCACTGCCACCGCCACCACCATCACCGCCACCACCACGACGCACCCGGCACCTCGTCGACATCGACAACAGTGACCGAACAGGTGTCCAAAACGTCCGAGTCAACATCATCCGGGTTGGGATCGTCGTCCGGGTCCGGGTCCGGATCAGCATTGGCATCGTCGTCGTCGACGTCCCAAGCCGGCAGTTCAGTCAGTGGTGCAGGCGCAAGCGCAATCAATGTGGGCCGCCGCTCGCTGGGCGATACCCTCTACTGGAAGCGCAGCCTGGCCAAGTCGCTCGGGTTGGACGAGGATTACTTCACGTGAGTGAATTATTTCGCAATTAATAAAGAGTCTAGTGACGGCGGTAACAGTAAACGGTCTTCAAAGGATTATTAGTTGGCAAGTGGTTCATCCTGTAGTTGAACTCATGTCTTAGTCATCGAGGAGGAAAATAAAGATCTTTCTCGCGTTGTTGTAGATATTTTGAGTATGCATAGCCTCGATCAAGCACAGCAAACATGGGCGCTGATCGCACAGCATTGAGCGCTGATCGTGCTGATCTTTCGGTCGCCGGTCCGTGCTTCAAGCCCAGGCGTATAAAAGACGCTGCAGAACACCCGACTTTCCTCAGCTGTGCTCATCTCACATTTCCTCTTCGGTGCTGGTAACCAAAGAGTCTCTCTTCAACTACTTTCTCTCTTGCATAAATCTTATCTCCTCGCTCTCTCTTGTTGAACATGGTCGCTTCTAAGACTTCCATCCTTGTTGCTGCTGTCGCTCTCGGCGCTGCTTCCGTCTATGCTGCCCCTGCCATGTGAGTCTAGTCCTTATCCATCCATCACCATCTAATCAACTTTCTTAGTCTTACCAAAGACATTACCTTGAGCAGACGCCAGGGTGATGATTCCGCTCTGATCGCTCGTGATTTTGACGATGACGAGCTTTACGCTCGCGAGTTCTTTGACGAGCTGGACGCCCGTGACTTTGAAGATGATGCTTTAGAGGCTCGTGACTTTGATGAGGACGAGCTCTTCGCTCGTGAGCTCTATGAAGACGACCTCGAGGCCCGTGCTTTTAACGAAGACGGCGAATTCGAGGGCTCTTCCACCAGTACCCCATCTTCCACGCCCACCTCTTCTGCCAGTGTACCTTCCTCTACGAGCACTGATGCTACGAAGGACAAGCACGTTCTTGCTGTTACTTCCCCATCCACTCTGAATTCTGGCAAGGGGGTCCACCGTAAGCACCATAAGCACCATGATAGTCACCACCATCGCATGTGTGGACCCTACATGAAAGCGTACCAATTGATGACAGGTGAAGCATTAGGCGAACACAAAGTCGGCGAACACGACCTCCACGCTCACGACCTTCACACTCAGGACCACCATGAGCAGGACCATCATCCCAAGCATCCCACCAAACAGCCCAAGCACCGCCACCAACGCCACCACCGTCCCACTGCAAAGGAGATTTCTGAAGAGTGCGGACGTGAGATAGCAGCGCTGCACCAACACCACACGCACGGCGCGGTTGTTGATGCCTCTGCCCACCCAACAGAGTTGAAGGTTCAAACACACGAGACCTCCAAGATTCAGACGCCCGAGACCCTCAAGATTCAAACGCCTACCAAGGCTAAGAGAGGTCTCAATCAACTTTGGGCTCGCGTTGTTGGCAGACCGGCCGACCTGGACACGAAGAGCTCCGTTCAGGGTTACCCTGACGCAGCTGGTCAAGTCGGCGCGGAGAGTTCTCCTCTCCCAGGCGGCGCAGAGAACTTGGCTGCAACCCCTGGCTCTGACGGTCAGCAAGGCCCGCTCTCTGGGGAGCACAGGAAGTCTCATCACCGCCACCAACACAAGCACCACCACCATCACTGCCATCAAAACCCGCACAGCAGGCACTGCCGCCATCATCACAGGCGCCCTCACCACCACCGCAAGCATCCTAAGCAAGATGCAACGGGCGCCGCTGGTCTTGATTCCGCCAAGATTGCTGAGCCGAACGCCCCTGTCTCCGATGCCACGGCTGTTGGCAATGGCGCTCCCTCGGCGGCAGAACCAGGTGCTCATGCGGTGCGCCGCTCGTTGGAAGACGAGATCTGGGAACGCAGCCTCGCTAGCTCGCTCGGCTTGGACGAGGACTACTTCACGTGAGTACTTTGTCTTGTAATAACAAAGATCATTCCGCTGACAATGGTAACAGCAAGCGTTTCTACGACGAGGATGTCTCTGAGTTCTAATTGATTAGTTTGCAAGTCGTTCATTTTATGTTGTAGTTGATCATCGAGGAGGAATACATATTTCTTTTCACCACACCGAGTGTTGAGTGTTGTTGCTGCCAATGACTGACCATATACGTCGTGTGCCTTATATATGAGCCAACTAGATCACGACTTGTACGAGTTCTACACGTCTAAGGGCACTTGAGCTTAAGTTCAAGTGTAGCTGGTACATGATGGTGAACAACCTCTCAGTGAGTCGCGCGGCGCGCGTGGCAAGTGACGGTTGCATTGACAATGTAGAGCCACGAATTTAGTACCTTGATAGCTGTGACGTGTGACATGTAACACTCGTCATGTCGTGTCAAGTTCAAAACTCTCAAGTCCAGCAAGATATAAGCCCTTAATCTTAAATCCCATTATACATCAGAGAAAACGAGGTTTAGCATCAGAATCCTGTAGCTAAACACCATATGGTCACCAACGTCGGGTGCGTTAAAAAAACCCCTCGGGCTTTATGGAAAAAAGCTACCGAACGTTGGGACTCGTATCTAAAATAAATAATAATAAAAAAGAGAAAACAAGGAAAAAGCCGCCGTTCTTGCGGTCGAGACTTGTCGGAAATTTATCCGTTAATCACTCCTCATCACTAATGCAAGAAAAACAAAACTCACTCGTTCGTAGTCGTCATCTCCCATCTTGACGGTTTTACCCAAGTCCGGGGAGACAGGTGCCAGCTCATCGGGACGCCATGCTTCTGAAAGCTTCATCACACAAGACAGAACGTGACAAGGATCCCACCCTGCTCGGCCTCTCATACTAGACGTTCCTCCCCAGCAGCTTCATCGGATAACGAGTTCCAAACGCAAGACTGGGTCAGGGGTCCGCGTCCTTTGCCCCGTCGCCTCGGCATTTCCTGTTCTTGAACCCGGCAGCGTCAGGCTTCGAGAGCTTACACAATAGAACTTGACCAGGGTTCCATATTGGTCCACCCACGCTGCCAACAACGCTGTGATTTTGACGAAGTCGCGTCAACTTGGTTATAACCGCCAAAGCTTCGACTGTGGCGCCTTGGAACCGGTCAGTGGTGCTTATTTCACTTACATAAAAACAGTCGGTTCATCACCAGATCCGGGATGAGTGTCTGTCGTCTTTCTCCGTGAAATCGTAAAAAATAGTAACAAGGAGCGAACCTAGAAAAGAAACAAAGTCAGCCACACTTGAAAACGAAGAAAAGACAGAAAACAAATCCTATCGGGCATTGCTGCCCAAGCCCCTTAGGGGCGGAGGTGAGCTTGAAGGATCTGCCCGCCAAAGCAACGCGCCTTCCTGCTTTCACGGCGTTTAAGAATGTCAAGGCCAGCGCGTTTGTTGATCGTCCTTGCGCGCTTAAGAGAAGATGTCTCAGACTCAGCAAGCACAATCGAGTCGTCGCCAGAGCCTTTGTCGCCTTGACGCTCAAGATCATCCAGTTTGTTGATAGTCCTAGCACACTGAAGAGACGAAGGCATAGACAGACCTGCAAGAGCTAGATCCACTTGAGCGGGAGGAGTTTTCGTGCCTTCAAGTATGGCCAGAGTATCGATTCTGTTGAGAAACCTACCGTACTGAAGAGACGACCAAGTCCACCAGTCCAAGACCATATCCTCTTGAAGAGGACGAGGTGTTCTGCCTTCGAGCATACCAAGAGCTTCCAGCCTGTCGAGAGTCTTCATGTGCTTGAGGAGCGCGGCCTGGTCAGCAAGGACAAGATCATCCTGGGTGAAACGAGCTCTTCTTTCTCGTTTAAGTGACACTGGCGACGTGGCGACCGGCTTGTCCTTGGCGGGGTTGATGACCTGAACATGCAAGGCGGCCTGTAAATTGTCAGCAGCAATGTGAAGGGGGCGGGTAGGTATGGTGAAGGTGGGTACGGCGAGAGGAAGACGACCAGCGTCAGAGGAGGAGGAGGAGGAAGAGGCAGTAGCGCAGGACATAATAGCGTGCATGGTGTGTAGGATGTGGTTAAGTGGAAAGAGGAGTGAGGCGTGCGTGGGCGATTCTATATCTCAATTTCGACTGGTCAGCCACCTTGGTCAACTACTAGTGAGCGCTTTACATAAAAGTTGTGCACGCATGTCGCTGCTGGACGCAACGAACAGTGTGGAATTGGCGCGTCGCGCGTTCATGGATTGATCTCAGCTTATCTATTTAACAGTATGAATCTCCTTATGGTAACAACCCGCCTTCATACCGCTTCCGAGTGCGGTATCCCACGCTAGTGCGCAATGCTACCACCAAACGGCCGCGATTTGTGACTCTAGTTAAGCATTGACCAGGTCCCTCGTATTGTTCTGCACTCGACAGGCGTTCGTCTTGGTGTCCTGAAGGCAGCCGTAACGTTGGACCCGCCTATCGTATCTCACTTCAAGGCCGCCAAGTACGTCGCTGTGATCAATACGCTTCTACCGAATTTCATCTGAACACGAGCGGTGGCCTCGTGCCCCGAATCGGTTTCTGGACATCTGTCAGCTGACAGCTGTCAAATAAATTGACAGGTTTGTCAACACTAGATGTCGCGAACTGATTCTATAAGCTCCGTTTCCAGGCTGTTCATCATTTTGGAGAGACTGTGACAGAACGACGCTGTGTTTGAGAGGTGGGCCAGATATAAGACGCTGTGTCGCGCCAGGTGTGTGGATCGTTGTATTTTTGGGTACATGTCATTCATACGTATGCCGTAACATCAGACGAATCTCGCCACTCGACCATCAATTCGAAGAGAAATCTCACCACTCCATTGAGACTTTCGTCCGCGACCTGCGCGGCCCATCAAAGCGGTGCCCATCGTGCCTCACAATGACTCTCAAACAGAATTACGAGAGATATTCTTATCAGATCGCTTCACTTTTGGACGCAGAGCTCTGTGGACTCTAAATATATTGCCTTTGCACAGCTGTTGTGATGCGCTCAAGTTGATGGTACGGTTTTGTGCTGGCTTAATATCTTTATCAGTCGTTGTTGCTTGGTTCACTGTGTCGTGTGCCGAGTTGGTTTGAGGTGGCAGAGGTGGAGGAGAATGTCAGGTGTGTCTCGTGTTCTTGACATGTGCGTTTCAGATGCCAATTTCCCAAGGGTTGAAGGATCTCCAATATAAACGCTAGAAGCTGTGGGAGCCTGTGTTACTCATGGCCTGTTTCATCGGCCTCAATACAAGGCCGTGTCCTATTCTTGACCTCGAAACTCTGTCTATCCTCGGAAATGGAGTAACTTCTTCGAGCAAAGTTCAACTTTAGAACCGGCGGGGCCGGAGCTTCAAAGTATAAAAGAGGCTGCGGGCCAGCGACTTTCCTCAGCTGCGCTCATCTCGTTTACTCTTCGGTGCTGGTTGCCAAAGAGTCTTCTCAACTACTTTCACTTACTTACTACTTTCAATCTCACTCTCCCGCTTTTTATCATCCTCCTGTTGAAAATGGTCGCTTCCAAGACTTCCATCATCGTTGCTGCTGTCGCCCTTGGCGCTGCTACTGCCTATGCTGCCCCTACCGCGTGAGTTTATACCCTTATGTTACAATATCCATCTAATCGACCTTGTTAGTTTTAACAAGGACATTACCTTGAGCAGACGTGAGGCCGACGAACCCGCTCTCATCGCTCGTGAATTTGGCGACGATGAGCTTTATGCTCGCGAGTTCTATGACGATCTTGATGCCCGTGACCTTGATGATTTGGAGGCCCGTGACTTTGATGATGACGAGCTTTATGCCCGTGAGCTCTATGAAGACGAGCTCGAGGCCCGTGGTTTTGATGATGACGAGCTCGAGGCCCGTGACTTTGAGGACTACGAAAATCTCTTCGCTCGCGCTGTGGAAGCCACTGCTCCGAAGAACTCTACTGCACCCACCCCTTCCTCCACGGCCACCTCTTCTACTAGTACACCTTCCTCCACAAGCACCGGTGTGAAGAATGACGAGCACGTCGTCGCTGCTAATCTGGAGTCTACGCCTAGCACCGGAAGTGCTGATGAGCATCTCCATGACGTTTGCGGTACCTACGTAAAGGCGTACGAAATGCTGATGGAGCAATCTGAACACAAAAAACACGAGCACGGCATCCTCCACAAGCATAACAGCCACCACCACCACCACCACCATCACCACCGTCACCGTCACCACCACCGTCACCCCCACCATCTTAGTGCAGACAAGCTTGCTGAGGTGTGCGGACATAAAATCGCTGCACTTGTCATGCTCGCCAACCAGGAGCATGGCAAGGCAGTCGATTCCACATCTGCCCACTCGACTGAGTCGAAGACCCTCAAGGTTCAAACACCTACAAAAGCCAAGAGAGATCTTTGGGCACGTGTTATTCAAGTTGGTGAATCGCCGCAGTCAGACTTGAAGACCCCTGGTTCTCAGAACCCTGACTCGAGCAGCGCGCAGAGTCTTGTCTCAAGCGGAACAGATGGTTCTGCCCTCTCAAGTGGCAGCGAGAAACCTGTTACAGGTTACTCGGACAAGGAACAGCACAGGAGGCCTCACGGCCACCATCGCCACCGCCCATACGGTCACCACCACCACCACCATCACCACCACGGTCACCGCCACCGCCACCGCCACTCTCACCATCGCGGCGGCCACGGCGGCAGGCAACACGGGCAACAACAAGCGCAAAGCAGCGTTCTTGATTCCACCAAGAGTGTCACTGACACGGCTGTCAACTCTGGTACACCCGCCAACAACGGAGGTCCTACCCCCGTTTCCATGTCTAGCGCCAGCGGCGAAAAACCTGCCGGTTCTCCCGCCACGCCTGATTCGGCTGTTGTCCCTGGTGTGCGACGCCGCTCGCTGGGCGATGACGTCTACTGGAAACGCAGCCTTGCCGGCTCCCTCGGCTTGGACTTGGACTACTTCACGTGAGTATTCTCTTTTTTCTTTCTCCCTAATAGCTGGAACATGGTTTTCTGATGACGGTGATTAGGAAACGCTTCTACGACGAGGATGGTCTGGAGTACTGATTAATTAGTTTGCAAGTCGTTTCAATTTTGTAGTCGATGAGTCATTGAGGAGGAAAAATACATCTCTTTTTCTTCATCAATTTTGGTGTGAAGTGTGACGCGCAATGGCGCTAGTGCGGAATTCTTTGGCCCTGTCTTTGACACCCTAAGATGGTCGACACTTGCTTTAAAGCCTCAAAACTGTCATTGGCAAACTAAATACAATAGTGGTATCAAACAAGAACTCATAAATCAAAATCTGAGCTCGTTCAACTTCCTAGAGAACGCTTCGCGGCATTGATAATGCGTCACCTCCCCGCTACAACGGATGGACGGATGGACGCGCGTCAGCAAATCCACACTTACGCGCATGCAAAAAAACAAAACAAAACAAAAAAAACACAACGTACCGAGGAGCGTGAACCGCAATGACGCTGTTGCCGATCCGCTTATAACACTGTGGACATCTGCAAAACAAAACAAAACAAAACGCGGGGGAACTGTCAACGTCACGAACGATCGAGAAGCAGAAACGGATACTCGCATGCGGCTGTCCGTCACCTTGACCCTCCTCGCCTGCAGCGCAGCTAGCTTACGCGACACGTGTTCCGCCCGAGCTTTGCTAATCTCCCTGACTACCGTGGTGTCGAACAGAGGTGCGCGGAGTGCTTCGAGTAAAAATTTGTTCACATCTTGAGCTGTGACCAGAGGCGGGAGGAGCTTGAGCGTCTCTACAGAGTCGAGGCGCGCCGAGTGGCGGCTGATAAGGTCCAGGGCTGGGTGCAGTAGGTTGACTTCTGATTTCACGGTTGGACGGAGGTATAGGCGTAAGAGGGTAAGGAAGACGCCGGACGTTTCCGATCCTGGCTGGTAGATCCGTTTGCAATATCTGGTGCGCTTAAGCAACGGGCTTGCAGACAGTGGGGGAGAACGTACTCTTCGGCCTTGCCAAAATCGTGCAAACGATAGACGTACAGCTCAAGAGCTTGGTCGTGACGCCCCAACCGACCGAGAAGAACGGCTCGTGCTTCATATAAATCTGGAAAAGAAAAACAGTCAAATCAGACGTCATAACACGCAAGGCACACCTACCCGTGGAGGACACCAATGCAAATAATTTGCTGACAGAAAAATAGCGATTTGAATCGATGAAAGCCAAAAGCTTTTTATAAGATTCCTGTCTGGCCTCTTCCTCGAAACATCAGAGACACACGTCTGTCAAAAGTGTGGTGACAATACCAACTCTCATCGTTCCCTCGTTTTGCTGCCAAAGTCATATCCAAATATATCACAGCCAGGCGGTCATGAAAGTCAGGCCTATCCTCGTGTCGCTCTGCAATGATGTACTCTAGATATCTCGCACAGACGTTTGTGTTAATACCCTGAAGATAGCCAACAACCGCTTGCCGCGGTAGTTCAACATCTTCAGATGTAAAAATCTTGAACAACACATGAGTAGAACGTCGCAGGAAAGCTAGCATCGGAATTATTACCTCAAACGCCATATCCTGATTTACCTCAAACACCCACCTCGCCGACGTTAATATCTGTTCAAGATGTTCAGGTCCAAGCTTCTGGAGGTAACCGATCGTTGGCATTAACTTATCGTGGACATCGTCTTCCTTCTCACTCAGCCTAACAAAAGTCATGTTGATCAGTCACCTCCAATGGAACGAAGCACGAGTGATACCAACTCCCGCAACAACTTCAACGCCTTGCCATGCATCTTCTTCCCATAATAGAGATCCTTCAATTCCGCAAATTTCTGGGGGGCAAAAAGACCGATATCAACGAAACGCGCATTTCCAAGAGCAATCAACCCACCTGACGCTTCCGGAGATCCTCTTCCACCTCCGTCACCTCACACCAATTCGGTACGCGACACAACGAACCGAGTAACACCGGTCTGATGATAAGATACGACTTGTACAGTGCCGTATCCACAATCTGAGCGAATCGCAACAGTTGTGCAGGCGTCAGCAAAGACAAGGGCGCATTTGGCAGTTCAAAAAGCTCTTCCACGGCCGTCTCTGAAAGTGGGGCAATCTCGTGGGATTGGTTCTGAGGCGTGATGCGCACCGCTTGGAGAGCGGCGCTGATTTTGGGACGCCGGTCGGAGAGGTAGCGAACAAGAGTCTCGACCGAGCGGTGAAATTCGTCTGGGCATGAGGGCATACAGCATACATATTTCAAAAAAAACACGCAACACGATCCACATACCAGGAACGCCTCTTCGTTGGCTCATGATCGACGCCGCGTCGCTCTGCTGCAACCTCGCCCTGATGGACGAGCTAACGGGCAGCCCGGGGGCAGCACCCGGGCCAGCTTGCGACGTCTCTTCTGTAGGCGATTTCGGCAAACCCGTCGGTTTCTCTTTCAAAACTCCCTTGTCCGATGATTCAGATTCAGACGAATCGTCCTCCTGTACGGGGGGCAGCGCCACTGGCTCGGGACCGCCAAATAGGGGAATCCACCTAATGGCAGGAACAGCGAGACGCCCGGAGACCGATTCGGGGTACAAAGCCACCACTTTTGCTGGATTCAGATCGAGTTCCGTAAACGTATCGATCGCAGCGTCGTAGTTGGAAGCTTTGAATTGAGAAGCGGCATTCAGAATGCGAGTCTGTTTGCGTCTCTTGTCCTGCGAGAGTCAATTTCTCAGCATCGCAGCGGACGGTGACGACAGGCAAAAGGTGTTCACCTTGTCAGGCAACGTGTTTTCGTCGATGACATCCAATAGAGCAAGTGCATCGGAATACTGCCCTGACATGACCAGTTCATCCAACTGTTCCGTCCACGTCCTCATGTCTATTTGCCATATAGTGCTTCCCTCATTTGCAGCAAGTGTTCGATCCACCGGTGTGGTCACCATGAACAAACGGGGATTCGAGTGGTTCGATGGGGTCAAAAGCCGCACCGCTGCATTTTGCGCAGCAGGGAGAGTTGCGGATAGTGAGATGGAGGAGTCAGACGAATTGACAAACGGAAAGGGTAGGGTTTGGACAGGAAGTAGAGACAAGGAAGAGCGGATTTGGATGACGGTAGATGAATTGTATGATTGAGCTGCGTTGACACTGCCAGAGGAGCTGCCAGTCAATGGAACGGGTATGGTACCAGCAGGAAGGACAGAAAAGATGTAGGGCTTGACGAATGCTATACGCTGGGTTAGCCTTGACCAGGCTGTAGATGAATCAACACACCCGCTTCTTCTGGAGCCGCTGGCCATTCGACGTTGGCTGGCCTAGATAGTTTTCCATCTTTCCCAACAAAGGTGCCCAGATCTTCATAGTCCGACAGTTACATTTTTGACTGAGACTGGAGATGGTAACTCACTATCTCTAACGACAAGTGCCTCGTGATCATCTACGGCTATAACACACGGCTTTGCCTTTGCCCCAAAGCCCAGCGACATGTAACCTGAGAGACCGGTCAAGGCTCCGCGTGACGCCGAAGAAGTCGTGATGGTAGGCGCAGGAAAGGCAATATCGGTCGCCGTCATGGTGGACAGCTGGAAAAGTGCATGCTCCGTAGCAGAATAGGCGAAACATGCTGTGTCGTGATCCACAAAAGTGACAACGCGCGGTGAATGCGGGAGTGAGACTTCCTTTGTTCGAGTCAACGCGTTGACACTAGACAACGGTGATAGGAAACGAATACGTACTTTGACCTCCTGCGGCTCTCCGTCTTTCCAAGAGTAGAGGACGACTTTGCGTCGACATCCCACCAACAGCTGTGTGGTCAGCATTGGAATAGGCTGAACCGTTTTCGTTGATTCTGACTTGTCGTCGTACAACTGACGGGTAAACGAATTCGCAGCAAAAGACATGGCGTTCTTTGCCTTGACGAGAGGAAATGGGGGCGAGAATGTTGGTAAAGGTAAAAGAGTGACATTCGCCTCTAGATAATGGTGTTGATAGAGCGAATGTGCGTGGAGTTGATCCTACCTGATAAAACAACAAGGGATTTTATGTCCTTGATAAACCCGAGCAATTCTAGGGATCGCCTAGTGAGATTCCTCACTTCCACGAGGTTCAACCGTGGCGCGTCACGTTCTATTCACGCGTCAAGGGCCATCCTTCCGCCAGAACCGAGAAACGTTACGAGATGCGTCCAAATCGTAGACATGCAAGTTTCCAGTCGCGGTGCCCAGAAATAATCTATCGTCTGCTCCGTAGGGTAAGACCACGCGAGCATTTGAAACAGCGGAGGAACTGACCTTGGAGAGCCAAAGAGTCGACCTTGTCCTTGAAGCCAGATAGAACGACCCTGGGCACGTCGAATGGGGCCATAATGCATCAAGGCCAAGTCCTGTCGCCAGGAGTCCTCTGCCGGCACCGGTCGTGGGGTCAACAGTGAGTCGGTGAATGGCGGCGGAGATTAAGCGGAGGTTTAATTTGGGTGCCGATGACTAGGACAGAGAACAAAAGATGGATAAAATGAGGAACTAGTTACAGTGTGCATATTGGCCAAGGAAATTAATCAAAATGTGGATAGTTAACCCGCAGAATGCGGATTTTACTAGCGGTGAGCGTCGGACGCGTGCACCAGTCATGGGCGGCCAGCACAGCAGCCGGAGCGAAGCGGGTCGGAGATGCGAACATTACCTAATAAGGCAAGGGAGCACGGTGGCCTGTTGACGGGCATATCAACTCACGTTCCCCTCGCCCCCTTCTTTCTTCCTCCCACCATGTCCCTCCGTTCAGACAAAGACCGTCCCCGCAAACGCTCTCCCTCTCCTTCTCCTTCTCCAGACCGCCCAACAAAACAGCCCCGCACTACCACAGCTCAAACTTCTGACGCACCCTCCCACCGCATGTCGCCACTCAGACGCACAGAAACCTACGTCTCACTCGCCAGCTTTTGTGCTCCAGCCGCAATCACGCCACCTCCACCCGTGCCACTACCTCCTGTCACCACAACTGCTGTGCCTCAGCCTTCTGTGCCTTCTCGGGCACCTACCAGCCCCGAGTCGATCCCTTATACGCGTACTCTGCACTACTACAAAGAACAGCGAGAGCGGCGTAAATCAATTATCCGTGACGGACTACAGGCAGAGCAAGACCCCCTGTTCTTGCTCATTGCCAACGCATTCTTCTCACACCCATCGCCGCCATCACAACCGGCGCAGCAACAGCAACAGCAGATCCAGCCAAACATCCATTACCCCACATGTCCAGGCAGTCCCACCAGGGCCCTTCGCAGTACTCGCAGCGCCCGTCTCAGAGCGCCGCATCAACAGTTCCCGGCAAGGCCCAAACGCAAGCAGCGCAATTCTCCTCCTCGTTTCAAGGCAGCATTCACACCCGTTTCCTCGCCTCTTGCGCCTCGTCCGTACACGCCCTCCACCCTGTACAATATGCGGTCAAATTCTCACCCTGACTGTCTTCGATTGATCCCACGCTCAAGGCCATCTCCAGACCTGCATCGACTTTCCATCAAAATCCGAATGCAGCATTCTCAAGGGGGACAGCAACTGTTGTCCCTCGGGCCAAGGTTAGCACGCAAGGTCGGGGACGCAGCGCGGGAGCTTGAGAGACAAGTTGATTTAGAAAACGCGCTTCTAACGCCACTTGAGCTCCCTGGCGCTAGGCCAGCCTCGAGGCCACGGAGACCGCTGGGGCGGACAGAGTCTGTGGCCGATCTAAGCCCGTTTATGGCCCTGACCGCACGCGTTCATACGGCGGCGCCTTGTTTGACTCATGACGTACAGATGGCTGATGGTTGGGTCATCGATCTTGATCAGGAAGACTGGGACATGTTGGACTGCACCGCCTGATTATCACCATTCAAACGGATTGTAGCCTTATTGTACTCTTTACTTATGCTTTCATTACAACTTTTGTTGTATTCTATCAATCAATACACTTCCCAGTCGCTTACATAATATTTCATGGTTCGTTTCAAGGCGAGTCTTTCTTTGTCCCGAATTCATTCCCGTCTTCTGAGCTTTACAGCTCTAGAACAGATGGCTGTTGGTTGAATTCCTCCCTGTCGCAAACGACAACACCGTGCACATTGCAAAACCAACCACTCTCGACGCCAAGAAGATATATAACGCGCTTAAGCATGCTGTCGTCTACCATTTCGGCGACACTGGCTGGGGTGCCCTGGGATCCTCCTTGTCCGGTAGGTCATGGTATATGTGCTTTTGTGACCGATGGTCCTCATGTCCGTCAGTCAAGTATTTTTCCCCTATGACAAACATTGGTATCATCCGCGTGGCGAGGGACCAGCACAAGCTAGCCTGGGGGGCTGTGACGCTCTTGAACGCCGTCGAGGGGCAGACCGTCGTCCCGCACGTCGTGCACGTCTCTGGTGCGTACCCCCGGCTTCCCTCATCCCGTCATCCCGTCATCTCACCATCTCACCAACCTAGGTACGATTCGACATGCCCAGCTAGCCGCCATCGCACACAACCGTCACGTCGTGGCGCGGTACAGGTCATTCGCACAGACCCCAGGTATCGTGTGATGAAAGATCATAGTGCTAGCTGATCTGACACATCCTCGGAAATTGCCAGCGGCCTATCGGGACTCACTCGAGTTGTATCTGGAGACGAGCACGACGGATATTGAGGCGCTGAGAGATTAGGGTTACCTTGCTCGTCACAAACACTCTCATCACGCACATACACTGTACTTGTACGCATTCTGCATGCACCCCTCCTTCTCGTCCTCGCTGCTCGGCACACAGCTGGCGGTATCTCTGGCGTCCCGCGACGCGCGCGAGATCCGCAGGCGGCTACCCGCGCCGACTCGGGGGACAGCGACAGCGACGGCGACGACGGCGGCCCTGGCGGACTTTACGTCAAATGATTATCTCTCCCTGTCATCCTCACCTGTGATGCGCTCCCGCTTTCTGCACAAGCTCTCTACGGCTCCGTGCGTGCTCGGATCGGGCGGGTCACGGCTTCTGATCAACGGCGACGCGCATGTGGAGTTGGAAGCCCGGCTTGCCAGGTTTTTCGGGAGCGAGGCGGCGCTGCTGCTCAATTCGGGGTTTGACGCCAACGTCGCGTTCTTCGAGTGCGTCCCGCAGCCGGGGGACGTGGTCGTGTACGACGAGTACGTCCATGCGTCGGTGCATGACGGGATGAGGGCGTCGCGGGTCGCGGTGGGCGACAGGATCCGGTTTGGGCACAACGATGTGGCGGATCTCAGGAGGGTCCTTGCGGACGTGCGCGAGAGGGCGGGCGGGGCGAACGTGTTCGTCGCTGTTGAGAGCGTGTATAGTATGGATGGGACGCTAGCGCCGCTGCGGGACCTGTGTGATGTGGTGGAAGAGGCGAACGGGTACGTCATCGTCGACGAGGCGCATGCGACGGGGCTTTATGGGCCGCAAGGAAAGGGTAGGGTGGCGATGTTCGGGCTGGAGAAAAGGGTGCTGGCGAGGCTGTGTACATTTGGCAAGGCGCTTGGTGTTAGCGGAGGTGACCACCCTCGTCTCTCTCACTCTCGCTCAGTGATTTGGAGTACTGACGGGCGCGCAGCGGTGTTGCTGACGAACAGGCTGATACGGGATTACATGCTCAACTATGCCAGGCCGCTGATCTACACGACGAGCATGAGCTATGCGAATGTGATCGCGGTCGACTGTTCCTTTGATCTTCTCGAAAACGGGACGGCCGAAAAGGTAGGCAGATTAAAAGTTTTAGTCGTGTTCGTCGGCGAACGTCTGACGGGATGCGCGCAGCTCGCGGACCAACTGTTTGGGCTTGTGGAGTACTTTCTCGCGCTGGTGCGGCCGCGGCTGCAGGGAACGGCTGCATCGGACGTGCTCTCGCTGCCGGCGCATCTCGCGCGGCTGCCCGACTCGCGCGACGACCTTGCGCCGATCATACCGCTGCACACGCGATACCCGCGTCAGCTTTCGGCGCACCTGGCGAGGCTGGGCATGAATGCGCGGCCGATAACGTGGCCGACGGTGCCGAAGGGCAAGGATAGGGTGCGCGTGTGCATTCACGCGGGGAATACGATAGAACAGGTCAAAAATCTGGCTCATGCGGTGTCGGAATGGGCGGTGTATACGAGCGGTGTGGGCTCGGATGTGATGATGGCGAGTAAACTGTAGAGAAATAAAAGTCGAGAGATAGTTAGTAGCCCCTAACTCTCGTTCACTGACTCATCTGTTCGCAGCTGCCGATTGCCAACAAAATCTGTGTGTTAATTTCTGATGACGGGGGTCATGCTACGAGGCAATCACTGTATCTCAGGCCTCAGGCCTCAGGTTTGGCACCGACGATGGACGTCCAATTGATACATATCGTTCGTCCTCCGTTCCAAGCGACCAGATCACGGATGGTTATGCCTCTGAAATTTGAATAGTGGCACAAGCGCACGTGTAACGATGTCAGGACAGGGGACAGAAGCCAGTATCATGATGAAGCGTAAGTTGTCAATTCATTGAGTACCCCACGAGTGCATTAAAGCTTTCTACTCAACGATGCGACCCGGCCAAGCCAATTCTGGCAGAACTCAGTACCTATTACGTATCCCTGTTGAAACGTTGACCGGTGACTTCAGAGTCTCCCATAATGTTAGTCCTTCAACTAAGCAACTTCACGCGAGGCACGTATGTCGCTTCCAATCCGTTCGTTGAGCGTACACTAAAACGGTAGACTTGCCCAAGTTATCTAAGCTGCCGTCACTACAGGTTATATGCGATCTCCATACCGCGCAGAACGAGAACGGGTTGCGTTGAACTTTGGTGTCGGCATTGTGAGTTCAACTTTGCATTCACATCATCACTGTCAGAGCCTAGTACTCAGGCTTCTTGGCCGCATGCTGCTTCACCGCGTTAGTAGATCCACACCCACGCGCCCTTATCAATGCTGTGTCCTTCATCTGTCAATCATACTACGCGTTCAAATCGAGCTGATCAATGCTGTGAGTTTTCCCGCCTCTTTTTGACAGGGTCGTCCTGCATAATGAATATCGTGGGACATTCCTACTTATATCTACCATGAACGTGCCCCAGTGATGACCAAACTTGCGTCTATTGCGGTCATTGAGCGGCGCCTATACTACATAGAAGAGCAGCGACACATGGCGAGCGCTGAGGACCTCGGCTTGCCCTGAACCACGCTCAGACCAATGTCGTCCGTTACATCCTTTTCTGAAGGCCAGTTCATCAGCCTTTTCAAGTCAAGCTTGGTACCTGCGTATGTTATTCGTGCGTCATGCTCCATCTCTCCGTCACCATTCTGTGAATTGAACTGAACGTCACATCAGTCGTCGCATTGACGTGGCTTTTTTATGACTATCGTGAGTGTACTCTGTCGAGGATATGATAATAATCTTAATATCATGCCAGTTATAACATTTGATGAGGAGGCGCGTGTCGTGCTCCGGAATATTCACATATCCTTACTAATATCTCAAAGGTTCGCTTCGTCTGGGTAAATCGTACATCTTCCCATCATTCCCGATAGTGACAATGAGTCTACCCAGCCTCAGCGCTGGAATCGTGGCAAGATTTCTTTTTTATTCGTACGCCCTGGTCTGCTTTCTTCAGCTCTATTGTCGACCGTTGTGCAGGTTCGATATTACACCATCGGCCTCTTGGTGTTGAACGTCGCCCAAATCCATCTTTTCACTCATCCGGGATATGCCACGAACACATCGTCAGTACTGTCGTCTCTAAATCTGGGAAACGACAAACCGACTGTGACAACAGATGTGTTGCTTTTGATCTGATTCTGAGAATCATGGGCGCCATTGCGTTGTGGGCCATTGAGATTATAATACAGTTGCGGATATATGCTCTCTTTCGGTGTTCTCGCAAAGTGCGTACGACTGGCGAAAAACTAATGTCGAATGTTCAGTGACTCTGGCAGATTGCGATCTTCAATGTCGTCCTATTTTTCTGCTCGATATGTGCCTTTCTTGGAGTCACGATCTACAGTGGGATACAAAGAAAGAAGCTTATTGCTACTGCCATACATCTCCCCCTGCCTGGATGTCCAGTTATCAACGGTGGCATCCAGTGGGCTGAGTGGATTCCCGGTACGCCAAAAACGACAAAAAAGGTTCTCAGGTTTACCCCCTTGTCACAGCAACAATATACGAAGCGATCTTGTTCGGCTTCGCTCTGTTCAAGCACGTTCAAGGGTCTCAGAGAGGGTCTTTAAAGTCCGCAGGCATGGCGAGAAAGACGTTGACAGATATTTTGATTAATGACAATATGTGGTATTTTTTCGGGTGCGTGGCTGTCAAGCCAAGGTGCCGCCGATATTCTAACGCGACCTATTCGTCAAGGGTCGCTTTCGTCCTCATGTTTAACAATCTAATGGTGGCGGTAAGCATGTTCAAACTAACAGCACGAGTATGCGTTTGAAGTGTAGATCCTACTAGGGGAAAACACACATACCTTGGTTCAGTTTTGGGCAAGTATCGAGTGACAAGGGTGTTCTCGTCAATGACTGAATTGGATATAGGCCGTTTTATGCTTCGTTGGGGATCATGACGAGCCGAATGATCCTGCATATGCTTAAAAGCCAAGCTTTGGACGGGGATTTGGAGGTAATCGTCGTGAACCTTAATTGGACGATGCCAGATTTCCAAGTGCGGCGTGCTTCGCGAAGACATAGGGACACGCTAGGATCATCGCCATCTAGCAACGATGTGGGTCTTGATTCTGGGCGACTGGTTCATCGGAACCAGCGCGACCGAACCTCATCTCAAGTTCGACCTTGAAACTTGGATGCATGGCTGACATCATTAACCGCTCTCTAACTGACAAAACAAAACACAAAAAGCAAATTTATTATCTACAACGCAGGTGTTATATGTATACAAAATAGGAGCAACATAAAATGAGAAAGTAGTTATCTGTGATGCTTCCGATCGTGAACAAACAAGGCCCTAGTAGTACTCCATCCAAGCCTGACATCGTGATATCGCCCACTACTACATCCGACTCGGAACATTTATCATGTGGGTGAGAAGTGGGATGGCAGGTATTTAGCAAAGGCTAATATGTATTGGTTCTCTGGCACATCATTTGGACGGGATGGTGGGCTTACCTCTCGCCAAGCCCGAGGACACTTGCGCTGTCGTCGCCGATGCAGGGGTAGGGAAAGCGGAATAAGTTGAAGGGAAGACGGGTAGCATTAACGTCAGACATTGCGAGAGAGAAAAGTAGTGGTAAGTGTCCAACGAGAGGATGTTGAGAATCGAATGCTGAGCTCTCAATGCCTTTTATCTGTCAAGGCAGAACCTAAACCATGCATCGTCCATGCGTTCCGTGCGTGTGCCCAGGCTGGAATACCTTATCAACGCGTGCCCTTTTCCGTTCTTGGCCTTTTGTGTGGGACGGCTGGAGTTTCCAACCTAGGGCCTGTCACGCTAAGACTTGGCTGGTGCATCGTGCGCCAAGAGCTCGAGTTGATACAAATACGAATGCCTGTGAACTGTGAAGCATGTCACTATCGGGCACCGTGGGACCTACAAGGTCAAAACACGGACAAACAATATTGATGAATGACTTTGACGTCGTTGCCGACAGCGAGGGCGAAGAGTTCGAGTATCAAGTCCAGCAGCCGAGGGCGCTGTCCTCGATTGAGACAGCAGAAACAAGAGATGGCGACAGGCCCATCTCTCCCATCGTCACTACGAGCTTGGGCACGACGACGTCAACAAGGATGCCCGACATAGATTTCCGCAACGTCCTCAGCATTGCAGACCGCGCCAAAACGCGTCAGAGGAGTACCAAACAATCTTTGCCAACGACACGTGGTCCTCTCCCTTTTGACCATGGCGACGACGATCCATTTAACTCGTATCTTGTGCCAGAGACCCGAGGTGGACTCGAAATTTCTCCTTCGCATTCCAAATCAAGACCAAAGCCTCGGCCCAAATCGAAGCAAAGGAAATCCGTCGAAGCTTGGGACGACTCGGATTCTTTCCCTGTCGTCAAGGTTGGCCATGGCTTGAATCCATTTATTCCTGCAGCAGACCCCCATACACCTGGAAGAGAGCAGCCGCCCTCACCTGCATCTCGAACGAGACCTAAACCTCGGCCTATTAAACGAATTCCGAAGCCGTCTACTACCGAGGCGGTAGAAAATCAGCAACTGACTTCACAACTATCCCTACCGGCCCCTCCCACCTCTCCACTTCCACCTTCTGACCCTCCACCTCCCACATCGACTGTGCAACAATACGTAGACGAGACGAGCGGCCTGGATATCGGTATACCACCCATCGAAACGTTGCCTGAACCCCCTTCTTCGCCTTCTTCTCTGTTCAGCACAGCGGATCAGGACGCGGGCCCATCAGGGCATGCGCATATACACGATGCAGAGGATGATCCGCTGCTTTTGGGACCACCATCAACGTTCTTTACTGGATCGTCTTCGCCCGACCTACCACCCCCTCCACCCCCTGAAAAATCAAAGGCAAAACGAGCGGATTCAATAGAGGTTATTGATCTCTGCACGGTCCCGCCCCGATCAACTGATGTACAGGTTTTGACTATGAAAAAGGCGGTCGTTGGCAGAAAGGGAAAGGAAAAGGAGAAAAGTGATGCTCGAGCTACGGAGAAGGGCAAAAGTAAGGCAAAGGGGAAGAGGAAGGCGAACGATGAAGATGAATATGGGTTTGATGTGGACGGTGAGGATGAGGAATATGACGAAGGTAGGAAGGGGAAGAAGGCGAAAGCTGTTGCTGCGAGGAAAGGAAAGGAGAAGGCAGGGAAGAAAGCCACGGCGAAGAAGAAGATCCCAGAGGTCGCGGCTGATGCTCCTCCTCCAAAACGCATAGCGAAGGCGAAGGCGAAAGAAAAGGAGAAGGAGTTTCCTGATGGTGTAGCTCGTGAGGACGGCGCTGTGGATCAGGTTGCAGGTCCCTCAACGACGGTCGCGGATAATACAGGCGAACGAAGAGTGTCTCTCAGTCCCGTGCCAGATTCGGAAGGTGAGGATATGTTGGATGTCGACGCCACTCGATCAGAGAAGACAGAGGCTACGCCCACATCTTCTGGGAGCAAAAGACAGAGAAAGATTGTCGAGCACGAGAGAGACGAGGCGGACGAGAGGGAGGAAGAAAGCATCAGCCCCAAAAAGAAAGCGAGAACGAGGGTCGAGAGCCAAGCTAAGACGCAGAAGACTAGCACACGGCTCGTAGGAAAGAAGAATCAGAATGGAAAAGGTGGCGTCAAAGGAAAGAGGGTGGTTGCATCGGACGATGACGACGATATCCGTGATGACTACCTGATAGCCAAGCCGTCAAAGAAGAAATCTGCGACTGTCCTTTCGAGTGATGAGGATGGAGACATTGAAGTTGAATCGTTCAAGGTATTTGGTTGTCTTCGACGGGAGACGTCGAGTGTGTTTACGTTATTGCCAGGAAAATGTACATCCTCAAATTAGTGGCAGTGGAAGCTCCTCTTCAAGTGGCACAAAACCGAAGCCGCCGCCTCCAAGATACTCTTCTCCCATCCCGCGTACTGACAACGACGTAAACGTCACACCAGCCTCCACTAGTCTCACCTCACGTTACACCATCGCTCCAAAAACGAAATCAACACCCATGAGCGAGTTAATAAGACGGGTCAATTCGCTCCCTCATTCACCATTTTCTTCTGGTTCTCCAGCTGGCAAGGGAGGGAGCAAATCTACGCCTATGCAATCTGGCTTACGCGTAGCCCCGAGAATAGCATATTCGCCATATCTCAAGTCATCCCGGTCGTTCCTTTCCAGGATTGCCCCGCTTCATCCTAACCGGCGCACGCCGCCTCCACCTCCACCTCCACCTCCTCCACGGAAAAAGTCGAAAAAGGAGATAGAAAGGGAGGAGCGATGGGAGGATGAGCTAATAGAGGGTGTGGGTGGTCCTGCAGCGTGGAGTTGTTTGCCGGAGGAAGATCGGAAGGAGATGAGGAAGGCCAAGTGGGCAATGGAGATGGGTGACGTGGATGGGTGATGGATGATTGGGGTTGTTGGGCTCGTGTCAGACCTCGTTCTTTGATGATGGGCGTTTGGGCTAGAGATGTGTAATTATAACTCTAGATGCTGTTGTGCTTTCTGGGTTGTGGCAGACGTGTACATGGGAATTGGTCGGTCGATGCAGCTCCCTGTCCAAGTTGTATTTAAACCATCAGACCCATGCAAACCAAGTTTTCCGAGCATGAGCTGTATCGAATTCAAAATCTCGTTCAATTATATATAGGTTGAGAATGCCCATTGCGCGTTTTTACGCACGCTCGGCTGTGAGTTGACGACGAGACAGCATCCCTGCCCTGCGTTCCTGTGCGTTCCTGTGCGTACTTGAATCAGGTCGCCGTAACCAGTGGTTGTCCTGCTGACTTGGATCATGCATCATGTTTCCGGGCGGCTTTACCGTTTGATGTCACTGACCCAATTTAAACGGGTCCAGCGGGCCCGTTGGACTCACAGAGCAATTTCAATGCTCAAACAAATACTGCCAGGTATGGTACAGCGCAGTATTTGACAACCGTCCCTGTCCACATCAAGTCTCAACGTAATTTAACGAAGTTGGAAAATGTGAACCTCTTGTCTCTTGTGGTAGACTCCTGGCCGGCGCTGGAAGACCGGATGTATATGGCGCCATTTTCGCGAGGAACGTAGCAGAGACGGGAGTTGACATGTTGACAGGCTAGATTAATGTTTCTGCTCCGAATTCTGCATATGTAAGTACTGATCAGTACAACGTTCCCTCGGTGAGCGAGCAAACACCAAACATCCATATTCATTCACAGGTGATCTTGGTGTCCAAGACCATACGTTTTATGATGCCTTCAACCAAGCACGTCAAGGATGATACTGATATTTGATATCGGTATGATGCGCCCGTGGCGGAATGATATGTTCTTGGATTGCTTCAACACAGGCTCGCTAACGTACTCGTGATATTCTCGACAGTAAGATCGGCGAATTTATAACATACAATTGTTGGTGCTGAGTCTATGCCAAGACTCGATCAACGCGACTTGACAGAGTTGAACAAACGAGAACCCATTGTACCACTTCTGCTAATTGGGGGGGGGGCCTACTTATTGTATCGCCATCACAAAAAGAAAAAGCAAAAACAGTTGAAGAAGCGCAAAACCAATCCAATAATCAGCGGCGGTGTGTTTAGTCGTCTCGAGGATCTAAGAATAATTAGCTAACTGGATGGCAGGGGTCTGCATGATATCGACCTCGATAAGCGCGATTGGGATGAGTTTGAGAAGCGCTACTTGGAGGACTTGGTGAAGCGTGACTGGGACGATTATGAATTATCTTGACGAATTGAACGAGCTTAATTAAACCGCATAAATAAATGTTCTGCCAACGCTCAGCCAAATGAGCCAAAACTATGATTGACGGTGGACAAAAATCATTTTTGAGCTAGGGGCTCGGCTTTGAAATGGTGGCGTATGGTGAAAGACAACAGCAGGGACGTCAATGATATCGCTAATTGTCCGAACTCCCGGTTAGTTCGCACGTTCATTATTGTGGGACAACTTCAATGCCCCTGAGGGTTGTATCCCGTACGTTCGCATCACCCTGAAAAATTTATCCTCTAGATCAGAGTCAAGGTATTTTTGGGGCAGCGTGGGACCAACGTGCTCCTTCATCCAGCTGGAGTCCACTGGCATGACCGCGTGGTCTGTCGTCCAAAGGCCCCGACGCACGATCGGTGTTTTGAATTACTGAGACTGCCAGTGCCCTATCAAGCCTTCATGTAGGGCCCAAGGTCATTCCATCAGAAATGGTGAAATCGCCGCGGGCGAATCAGACCCATTGAGCTAACAGACCTTCAGGTGTACGCTATTCTGAGAGTTTTAATGTAACATGACAAACAGCGGCATTCACAGGTCACCGGTCATTCACGTCATCATAGATGATTCGACCAACCGATCCTGTGAACGCCGAAATTTTATCTATCGTTTTTCTCAACCCAGATTTTCACCCCACCCGGCTTAAGAAGCATGTGTAGTGAAGAAACTTGTAACGAGCAACACACAATTTCATGAGAGCAAAACCAAGAAGCCTACGCCCTTACCTTTGGCGCAACTTTCGATCGTGTATCTGATCCAATTCGCAGAACCGATAACAGCTACCATTATCTATCCCTTCATTAATCAGTTTGTTCGGGAGACTGGTGTCACTGGGGGCGATGAACGTACAACTGGCTATTTTGCTGGCATCATTGTACGTGGTTCCTTCACGAGTTATTTCCCGTGCATTTGATCGATATGGTCTTTTAGGAATCCACTTTCTTCCTCTCAGAAGCCTTGACTGTCGTTTTCTGGGGTATGGCGTCTGACCGATTTGGACGTCGACCGGTTTTACTATTAGGACCACTTGGACTGTCACTTGTCATGATCGGATTTGGAATGTCGACGGAATTCTCGTGGCTCGTCATTTTCAGAACTTTACAAGGCATGCTCAACGGAAATATCGGTATTTTGTGACGGTATCACATGTCATTCTTGACCTGACATGGATCAACAGGCGTTTCCAAGGCAGTGATAGGCGAGGCAAGTCGCATTCTCATATATTTGTGCTAAGATTTATGAGCATGCCAGTTGACGGATTCCACCAATATGGCAGATGCATTTGCCGTTATCTCCCTGATGTGGTGTACGGGAGTGACAATCGCGTAAATGTTCTGTAAATTATCCAAGGAGAGCTCAGGCCAATGTTCTACGTAGCCCGTTCCTCGGTGGACTATTATCGCGGCCGGCGGAACGATGGCCAGACACTTTGGGAAGGCTGGAATACCTGAGAAATCATCCATTTTTCCTGCCATGCCTGGCTGCGTCGGTGGTCTCCTTCTTTTCATTCTTGGCGGGCTTCATTGCACTCAAAGAGGTAATCTAGTCATCAGTTAAACGGACGATATTATGACTGTAAATGCAGACTTCATCCACGGCCATATTGCAACAGGAAAGGGAAAGGAACGTCAAATTAGCTTCGCAGACGCCGCTTCTACTTGGCAAAGATGCGGTTAACTACGGGACTAACAAAACTCAACTCGCAGGCCTATCTCAGGACGTTGAGGGTGGACAGAATCCGGCACATGCCAAAGATCACGAAAAACCGAGTTTACGAGGTCTACTAACGTCAGAAGCGATCACTCTTCTCATCAATTACAGTCTCTTCACTTTCTTGGAAATGTCCACTCAAGTACTGCTACCTCTAGTGTGGTCTACATCCGTTGAGCACGGGGGCCTCGGATTTACGCCATATAGAATAGGAATGACGCTGGGAGCATACGGTATCTTCAGTACCTTGATTCAGATTATCTTCCTTGGCCGGGTCATCAGGTGGTATGGTCCACGAAGAGTATACATCTTCGCCTTTTCGTGTCTGCTTCTGTCCTTCTCGTGCTACCCGATTGCGGGCTTCTTCGCTCGGCGCGCAGGAGGCGCCGACTGGACGGTGTGGTGTATTATCATCATCCAGCTCTTGGGACACATCACGATACCTGCAACGTATGGTAACTCGTGCCTTTCGTGATAATTCTTGACATGCCTCATTGTTGGGTTTCAGGCGCTGTGCAAGTTATGGTGCAAGGTGTCGCTCCTAGCAAGTCGGCTCTTGGTGCGATGAATGGCATGGCTCAAGCTGTAGCGTGTTCTTCAAGATCCTTCGCACCATCAATTGCGTCCTCCTTGCATGCCATTTCGTTGCAGCGTCGCTTGGCTGGAGGCAACGCGGTTTACTATATTTTGCTAGCCATGGTCGCGATGGGTATCAGACTCGCCGTTGCATTGCCGAGGAAATTTCACTTTCAGTAGGGCACTGGTGAAGTCGGCTGAAGACGGGTTGAGCGCTTTGGGCACAGGAATGTGTAAAATTGTTTGAATTTGAATGGCAATTAGTATTTGACATTGAATACCGTGGATGACGTAAATAATACTTTATTCACACGTCGTCATGGCTGGCGCAAATTATATGGGCGGGAAGAGGTTCGACAGGACGTTTTACCCTCAAGAGACTGCACTCACCTGCACAGGAACACCGTCAAGTTAAAATTGAAAGATGCCACTGGTCGCGCGCAGAAAGGGTTCTTTGGTCGTCAGCGGTTGGAGATGCTTTCCAAGGGTTTGATTCCAAACCACAAAGCTAGCAAGAATGACATTCCTGGGAACAGTAAACGCTCAGAAATCACTTTGTCTCATGCTAAACTCAATGTCGAATGCGCAAGCGATGGAGCTACAAACTGTAACCAAGCCTTCGAACGACCACGTATCCGAGTCGATAATGTTCAGGACTGCTCGTCTGTTTCAGCGCGTGACATTCCTCAACGTATATGGCCATGTATGCGTATTCAATTATCACCTGACCTATCTTTTAGCCAATGCTCCGCTACGATCTATCTGCGACCGCATCCTTGCCATCTCAGACCTTGCTGGATTGCATCGCTACAAAATGCCTTGCGGAAATGAGAGCTCCTTTACCAAGTTACCCGGACGAACAAGTCTCAAGGAGCCTTTGATTGACACCGACCTGGCGCAAGGTAGTTGTTCTACTAGGTTATCTCCTTATTCCTTGTCCTCCTTCACTACTTATTCAATGCTTGTCAGTCGACGATCTATTATCAGCAATTCCTCTGATCACTCGCTTTGGTCTTGGAATATGGGCGATATTGTGGACGAACACATTCAAGAGGCTGGCTCCGCTAATATGAGTCTGCATTTTCTCTTCGTAGCACTCCTTCATAACCCAAATAATTGCTTGACTAGATGATGAATGCAGCTTTCGAGATGAAATTGAAGCTTCACCTCCATGCACACCTATTTTAAGGCGCAGGATCAGCAGAGGGATGCCACTATTGTATCGTACGCCGAGCGCAACATCTGCGAGCTGGCATGAGGCGAATAGAAGTACCAACTCGTCACCACTTCTGAGTTATCTCGGAGAAGATGAAGGCGTACACGTGCAGAGCTATATGCTGTATGATAGCAATGTGGAAACGTTTGACACCAGAGGTTTCTCTACGCCGAAGAGTGGTTCATGTAGCAACGTATTTGTTGGTCCGCAAAGCCTGTCGGTGGACACATCACCTTTTACATGGACAGAAACTCCGCAAGCATCTCTCTATGCTGAAGCATCGTATCAGGAATCGGCCGGGTCGGGTCAATCGTTTAGTCGAAATAAAGAATTATTAACACAGCTTCCCGGATGTATCTTTGATTACGAAGACCCTTGGGATGCCATTGGAATGATTATGGGACTACCACGTAACGATGCGAGGGAAAAGACTTTAGAAGAGGAAATGGCGACTCTAGGAGCTACCGGACATGGTATTGTTATTTCTGACGAGGCTGTCCAGGCAGATACCGTCGTCGAGAGCTATTCGGACAAGACAGGCTCTACATTGTTCAGTTCCGACGGGTTACATATTGCGCAAGATTCCCACTGTTCTCGTATCCCCTGGCATCAAACGTGTGAATGCCCGAAAGATCCGGGATTTGACGAAATTGGCGTCACATGTATGCCAAGAAGCGGCGGGCCATGCTCTGATGTTATTGATTCTGATGTGGACCGTTTCCCCGATCCTTCATCTCGCGGGTCGCCAAGCAACCAATTAACATCTTCTGTAAACATGGAACAAAAAGAGCCTTACGCCGAGGACGCCCCTGCTTACAGACATTCACCTCCGCTGCCAAGTACGGAAGCTGTGAAATACAATGACTACCTGATGGAACGTGGGATAGCGGAAATCGAGCCAAATTATGACATCCTTTCAAAAACTGCCTCGCTTTCTTCAGACCGACAGGCCGATTCTCGACCTGAACCCAATGGAAGTTGCTATGAATTATGTTTATTTTCTGACGACTCTGGCGACGATAGTGCTTAAGGATTGCCACCTCCCGAACGAGTCGATCGTTTTGGAAAGAGAAAGGTTTCAACCAAAATTTGATGCCACGTGGGGGAAAAACACAATTACCAGTCTCGAATGCTATTGACCGCGACGCGACCAAACAATACGGTTGTTATGATGCGAGAAAGGAAGGGCACCAATGAATTTACTTTCTGGGAGAATACCAATATGCGTTGATACCTAGCATCGCTGGGGTGTTAACAGAATAAATCACGAGTGCACATGATATTTCCCAGTTCGAAGAGCGCTGACCAGTCTCATCGCGACGCAGTCATTGTCGCATGTCAAGGATATGGATTGGAATTGGACTCGTGGCCTGTAGTAAATTTCTTCGAAGCAAAACCCCTTCAGGCAGACCCCACGTAAACTTGCGACGTACATACTTCTACTGATGGATTGGCTTATGGATACTTGCCATGCTTAATCGTTCCGACGGGCACTTTGAGACGCTCTCACAGTTGTCGTTGGCAAGGGCCACTATCATTTTGTGTGAGCGCAACGGCATCCAACGCCAGTAAAGCTGAGTGAGTGCGAGCGTCTGCATAAATACCTGCTGGCGCCTGACTGACCCCCCTGCCAGCAGCTTCTAACCTGCTTTGCCCAGACCCGTAGACGAGGTCATCAGCATCACTGCCTTCTGCTGATGGTGGACTGGCTAACGGATACCGGCCATCCTTAATGCAAATTGAGACGCTCTCACAGTTGTCGTCGGCAAGGAGTCGCGACGATATGGCCATTATCATTTTGTGTGAGCGCAACGGCGCCAAGATCAGTTTCTATATGACCAACTGATGTTGATGCCGGTAAACCCGAGTTGGCACAACCATCTGCATAAAACCTGCTGGCGCCTGGGTTACTCCCGGCGCAGTGCACTCCTCTAACTCAACGTGCTGGTCACTTTGAGAACCCGTTCTTTCAAATCATTTCAATCGACTTTTACTCAACTCATTATGGTTAAATACACCGTCGCTGCTTCTGTTGCACTCGTCCAGATGGCCATGTTCGCACGGACATCGGTTGCCCTTCCAATGGAGTGAGTATCTTCGTAATGCGCAACAGCTGTAGCTAACATTCTTCACAAAGGCAACAAAGACGGTATACCTTTCAATGTTCTACAAAGCTGCTTTGTTTTGACATGTTGATAGTGATCTGCAGTTGTCTGACCTCGACGCGCGTGATTGGAAAGAATTCGTGAAGCGCTACATCAATGACGAATTGGATAGACGAGAAGATATCGTTTCTATAGCGCAGGGTATCAAGGACACATCCGATAAAGCTAAGAATAAAGTCCATAATACTGAGTCGAAATTCCACCAAGCCAAGGAAATTTTGACTTCAAGTTCGTCGAATTCGAAGACCCCTGCAGATCCGCAACAGACCCGACGGTATGTCGTCCAGCCTCATATCTTGCAGCATGTTTTTTAAACAAGATGGCTAGTGACCTGTCTGACCTCTATGAGCGTGGCTGGGATGAATATGAGAAGCGCAGCTTCAATGACATTGAAGAACGTGGTTGGAACGAGTATCAGGAGCGTGACTGGGATGAATATGAGGAGCGCAGCTTCAATGACATTGAAGAACGTGATTGGAACGAGTTTCAGGAGCGTGACTGGGACGACGATGAAATGGAAGCACGGGGGTTGGACTTTGATGAGCTTGACGAGCTTGATTAGACAACCTGTATACTGTATCATCATCCTTCGGACATTCTTGTCATAGGTCCGAATGATGCTGGAAGTCTCCTTTTCATGACGATGGTGTCGTCGTCTGTCACAAGTCTCACTTGCGATCACATTGGTAGTTGTCGTGTCCAACTCGGCCGCGTTAATGACCAACTGGAACCCGACATAATCCAAGTCATTCTCACGCACAGAACCACGATACAGAACTGGGTTTCAGTTTCCTTTTGCACACTTTAATCAGTCATATTAATGCCCACTGGCGAAGTTGTGCGAGCCTTGACTCAAGGCTCTGGCCCTGGCACCCGCGCGCCATATCAACTGGTCGCCTGCCACTGGCCCAGCCTGTGCCGCCATTGCCTCTGCCTCTTGACGACCGTCCAGCTCACGATCCTCTCCCGCTCCAAATACGTCGCCTCTGTTCTCGTGAGGAGTGCGTACAGGAGCAGCTGTCCGTCCTGAACATCCTGCTTGAGAGTTTGAAAGATGGTAAGGGGCATGCTCGATACATACCAGAGTTGGGTAAGAAAGTTCTTGACACTGAGTTGGTGGATATTGCATGTCAGAAACGGTGGTGATTCTGGTGCTCCCGGCTGCAGTGCCTCGCTCAAGTCTATCTCTGCACGTATGTGCATCTGGATACCTCTGTTACACTACTCATGTGTTTCGTTCATTGTTTATCTATTCTAATCTATTACAGATCAAAATGAAGTAAAAAATTAATTGAAGGGGACAGATATAGGCGGGGTAGGGCGAGGCGGACGGGGAAGCGGATGAGCGGAAATGGTTGGACTAGGACACAGACAATGAAAGGCTGTATGTGGACCCCATCAGTGGTAGCAGCCTTCTGCTGATGATGGCTTACGGAGACCGGCCATGAGACGCTGTCACAGTTGTCGTTGGCCAGGAGTCGCGACGATATGGCCATTATCATTTTGTGTGAGCGCAACGACATCAAGATCAGTTTCTATATGACCAACTGATGTTGACGTCGGTAAACCCGAGTGGGCACAACCGTCTGCATAAAACCTGCTGGCGCGTGGCTGACCCCAGCGCAGTGCACTCCTCCTAACTCAACGTGCTGGTCACTTTGAGAATCCGTTCCTTCAAATCATTTCAATCGACTTTTACTCAACTCATTATGGTTAAATACACCGTCGCTGCTTCTGTTGCACTCGTCCAGATGGCCATGTTCGCACGGACATCGGTCGCCCTTCCAATTGAGTGCGTATATTCGTCACCCTAACCTGAGATCGCCTCATGTTTATCATGCTAGATACCCTGAGGAGCTGGAATCTCGAGCAATCTCTAATCCCAACGGTCAACAGTAAGATCCACATTTCATGTCAAATGCCACCATCATGATATCGACACATTGTGTATAGGCTCGCCGAACGTGAACTTGAAGCGAGACTTGTTGGAACACTCGCGCTTGTCGGAGGAGCGGTATTGACCGCTGAGGAGATCAAGAAACACGAGCAAAAGCAAGACGAAAAGAAAGATGACCAGTGCGTATTCCATTACACATTAATGCACAACAGCTGTAGCTAACATTCTTCACACAAAGGCAAGGAAAACGGTATACCTTACAATGTTCCACAAAGCAGCTTTGTTTTGACATGGTGATAGTGATCTGTCTGACCTCGACGCTCGCGATTGGAAAGAATTCGTGAAGCGCTACGTCAATGACGAATTGGATAAACGGATGGATGCCCAGTCCGTGATACAACAACTCCACTCGGCTTGGAAGTCCTCCTCTTCTTCAGCTCCACATACAGATCAACAACAGAACCGACGGTATGTCGTCCAGCCTCATACCTTGCAGCACGTTTTTGAAACAAGGTGGCTAGTGACCTGTCTGACCTCTATGAGCGTGACTGGGATGAATATGAGAAGCGCAGTTTCAATGACATTGAAGAACGTGATTGGAACGAGTTTCAGGAGCGTGACTGGGACGACTATGAATTGGAAGCACGGGGGTTGGACTTTGATGAGCTTGACGAGCTTGATTAGACAACCTGTACCTGTACCTGTACCTGAATAATGCCCCATCTGCGCCAATCACATTAGTTACTAGCCCTTCGATGTCCCCGCCCCTGGCCCAGCATCCCCGAGCCTTTCGAATTTCCAAGACGACCAGTATGTCACATGCCTTGTGCCTTTGGTATCCACTTTACAAATGTAGGGTAAGAATCAGCTGATCTCGGCCAAGATCTTTGTCAGATATGGCCAGGGATTAGTCTAGGAAGAAACGGAAGTAAGAGTACTAAGGCGGTCGTCACGACCTGTTGACCACCAAAACTGGGCTGGAAGTGGAATGGGCATCGAGAACGCAAGATACATAGTACTGCTGATCGGCTGACCAGTCAGAGGGCTAGTAGCGATAGAGTGGCACGAAAAGATTCTGTCTTTGTTCCTGCTGCAATATACTTAAGCTTCAATCGCCGAACATGTTGGTTGATGGCTAGGCAAGTGGCTGTATTCTAATATCCCATCAGACCGAAAAACCCAGAAAACTCGATTCTGACACAAGCACAGGCTTCTGGCTCCTTGTTGGAGTGGTCCGAACTCTGTTTGACATCAGGTATTTGGGGCTATTTCCTGTGCTGTTAGCAACTATCGCTGTGTGAGCATCAGATCAGGTTTAACTGATATCACATTTCTTGTCAAATGCCATCGACGCAATGTCTATAGGCCCGCCAAACGTGATGGCATGGAACTTGAAGCGGGAGAACAGACCCTTGGACTTGTTACGGGTGCTATAGCTGTAGGAGTCATCTGCAAGAAATAATATGATCATCACCAAAAATAGAAAGCACAAACATCTAACACCCCCCACAAAGCGGAAGTGAACGACGGCATACCTTTCAATGTTCTACATGGCAGCTGTTTATGACATGGTGATAGTGACCTGTCTGAGCCCGAGGACGTATTGGATAGACGAAAATGGCGCACCATACGAGCAAAGTCCCGAGTACACACAAGCCCTCGAATGGTTGACGGTATGTCTTCCGCCCTTGCATCTTGCAGCATGTTTGTAAACATGGTAGTGACCTGTATAATGCCCCATGCGCGCCATTTGCATTGGTTATCGGCCTTTCCGGTGGTATCGCCAACTTTACGAACGTAGGCTCTGCTGATCTCGATCTTTGTTCTTTGTCTTTGCAACATTAACTCAAGTGGCTGTATTCTCTAAACATTACCTGGAACCCGTTGGCGAACCCGTGCATCATGATCATCTGATTAGGAGCAGAACGACATCAGATCAGATCCAACTGATACTGACGCCTGTAAACCCGAGTGGGCACAAGCCTCTGCATAAAAACCTGCCAGCGCCTTGGCTGACCCCCAGCGCAGTGCACTCTTCCTAACTCAACGTGCTGGTCACTTTGAAAACCCATTCCCTCAAATCATTTACATAATTGACTCATCTCATCATGGTTAAATACACCGCCGCTGCTTCTGTTGCACTTCTCCAGCTGGTCACGTTTGCCCGGACATCGGTTGCCCTTCCAATTGAGTACGCATATTCGTCACCCTTATCTGAGATCGCCTCATGTTTACCCATACCCAGATACCCCGAAGTAGAATCTCGAGCGATCTCTAATCCCGATGATCAACAGTAAGATCTGGCACATTTCTTGTCAAATGCCATGATCATAATATCGGCGCATTGTCCATAGGCTCGCTGAACGTAGTGGTGTTGGCTTAGGAACAATGGCCGTGGGTGCAATAGGAGTAGGAGCACTCGCGTATGCTGCTTCGAAAGTGATGAAGAAACACAATGAAAACCAGAATGCACAAGCGCCACAGGGTGGTCAAAAAGGAGATTCTAGGTAAGGTGTTCTACTACACATGATGAGCAACGGTTGTGGCTAACGTCCTTCACAAAGCGGAAGTGAACGACGGTATACCTTTCAATGTTCCACATGGCACCTTTTTGACATGATGATAGTGACCTATCTGAGCTCGACGCGCGCGATTGGGAAGACACCGAGAAGCGCTACTACAACGACGTATTGGATAGACGAGATGGCGCACGTGACTGGGATGAATATGAGAAGCGCAGCTTTGGTGAGTTTGAAGAACGTGATTGGGACGACTATGAATTGGAAGCACGAGGGTTGGACGTTGACGAGCTTGACGAGCTTGATTAGACAACCTGTTTCGCACCTTGACCTACCAATCGAACATGTTGTTACCGAGCGTGACTGGGACGACTAGTATGAAATATAAGTACGGGATGTTGGACTTTGTACCCGTTTTGGTTTCTCTCACTCCAGGGCCTTCTGGAATCCCCTCAAGTGCCTGGTAGACTGGACGAGACGAGACAGCGATTGCGAGGAGGGCCGCGGCGCAGACAAGGGAGTGGAAGTGGCGAGGAGAGAGTGACTGGTGGAGATTGTTTGGGTGAGGAGAGAGTGGCGGAGGAGGCACTGCGAGGGAGGCTGCTGGAGCAAGAGATGGGGCGACGTTGGACTGCCCTTGTCACGCTTCAAGGTATCTCAACTCTGTGCTCGCTCTTGCCACATATTAGTTATTGGTACTAATAGAAATGTTACATATAAAGTTGCTGTTAATTACTTATCCTTTCGGCCTTTCATCGGTCGAAGTGCCATAGTGACCTTGTGAAAGTGGTAGGCTCTGGTCTCTTTCGCAGCTGGACCTGCGACCTAAATTAACTCATGTCGACCGCCAAAACTGGGCCGGTTCAGGAATCTGCGTGGGCATTAAGAACACAAGATAGTCTTAGCCCACCCTGCCGACAGCTCTAGTTCAGCTTCAAAGGTCTCAAAGACATTTCGATGTGGACGGTTACTGATTATACCAGTATCCGTGGCTGGGGTGGCCATGTATCTTACTGGGCATACAACCTGTATTCTAGTCCCGGAAACCCAGAAAACTTGCCTGGAAGGTAGTCTGACACAAACGCAAACGTTTCTGGCTACACCCAAATTCCGGAACTTGGAGATGCGAGTCCGGATAAACAACGACCCGTCCGGATAAAAAGCGGCAATTGTTTCCGAGGCACCTGGGGCTATTTCGTGGGGTCATGCTACATGTGCTCCTGGCGACTGTGAGCGCAACGACATCAGATTAGGTTTATTGGTGCCGGTAAACCCGAGTGGTCACAAGCCTTCTGCATAAAAACCTGCTGGCGCCTTGGCTGACCCCCCAGCGCAGTGCACTCATCCTACTCAACGTGCTGGTCACTTGAGAATCCTTTCCCTCAAATCATTTCAATCGACTTGACATAATCGACCCATCTCATCATGGTTAAATACACCATCGCTGCTTCTGTTACACTCCTCCAGTTGGCCATGTTCACTCGGACATTGGTTGCCCTTCCAATTGAGTGCGTATATTCGTCATCCTTACCTGAGATTGCCTGATGTTTCATCATGCTAGATACCCCGAAGAGCTGGAATCTCGAGCAATCTCTAATCCCAATGATCAACAGTAAGATCCACATCTCTTGTCATGATCATGATATAGCTCATTGTCTATAGGCTCGTCGAACGTGATGACATGGAGCTTGAAGCGAGAGACTGGAAAACAGCTGGGATTGTCACTGTAGGACTGCTAGGAACAGTTGCGGCCGCTCATGCGTACAGGCAACACAAGAAGAATAAAAAAGCGCAACAGGATCCACAAGCATCGAGTAGTAAAGATTCAACTCAAACGGATCAAGCAATACCGGGTCAAAAAACTATAGAACCGCCTCCTAGGTATGGTGTTCCACTACACATGATGAGCAACAGTTGTGGCTAACGTCCTTCACAAAGCGGAAGTGAACGACGGTATACCTTTCAATGTTCCACATGGCACCTTTTTGACATGGTGATAGTGACCTGTCTGAGCTCGACGCGCGCGATTGGGAAGACATCGCGAAGCGTTACAACGACGTATTGGATAGACGAGATGGCGCATTGAAAGTCCAGGGTACAGGACTGCCCTCGAATGGTCGACGGTATGTCCCCATCCTTGTGCCTTGCAACATGTTTTAAACATGGTGGTAGTGACCTATCCGACCTCTACGAGCGCGACTGGGACGAATATGAGAAGCGCAGCTTCGATGAGTTTGAAGAACGTGATTGGGACGACTATGAATTGGAAGCACGAGGGTTGGACTTCGACGAGCTTGACGAGCTTGATTAGACATCCTGTTTAGCATCTCACCTGCGCCAATTAAATTTTGCGTTACCCATTTTCAGGAGCTTGACTGGGACGATTAGTATGAAATGGAGGTGCGGGAGTTGGACCTTGATGAGCTTGAGGGGCTTGATTAGACAACCTGATACAGACGGTGCGGGCAGTTGTTTCGCGAAACATAACAGTAGGCCATTACTCAGGTAACGGCTAACGGAGTTTCGACCACCAAGACTAATTGGTTCAGGAATCTGCCTGGGCATCATGTGGGGGTGGCCACATTTCTCACGGGGCATACAACCTGTCTGTATCCTAGTCCCGGAAACACAGAAAACTTGGCTGAGTGTAATTCTGACACATTTCTGGCTACACCCTAAATGCCGGAGCTTGGAGAGGTAAGTGCGGATAAAAACTGCAATTTTTTCCAAGGCATTTTGGGCTATTCATGCACATGTACTCCTGGCGACTGTGAGCACAACGACATCAAATTAGGTTTATTGGCGCCGGGAAACCCGAGTGGGCACAAGCCTTCTGCATAAAAACTTATTGGCGCTTTGGCTGACCCCCCAGCGCAGTGCACTCATCCTACTCAACGTGCTGGTCACTTGAGAATATTTTCCCTCAAATCATTCAATCGACTTGACATAATCGACCCATCTCACCATGGTTAAATACACCGTCGCTGCTTCTGTTACACTCCTCCAGCTGGCCATGTTTGCGCAAACATCGGTTGCCCTTCCGATTGAGTGCGTATATTCCGTCACCCTTACCTGAGACCGCCTTTTCTATACCATGCTAGATACCCCGAAGAGCTGGAATCTCGAGCAATCTCTAATCCCAATGATCAACAGTAAGATTCACATTTCTTGTCAAATGCCATGACCATGATAACGGCGCATTGTCTATAGGCTCGCCGAACGTGATGGCACGGAACTTGAAGCGAGATTCCACGTCGGTCTTGCACTTGCGGGCGCAGCAGCAGCAGTGGCTGGCGCAGCAGTTCTCCACCACGCATTTAAAAACAAAGACGAGGCTGCCACACCGACACCGACACTAACGACACCGCTAGCACCGGCACCGACTACGTACGGTATTTCACTACACATGATGAGCAACAGTTGTAGCTAACATCCTTCACAAAGCGAAAGTGCACGACGGTATACCTTTCAATGTTCCACATAGCAGCTTTTTGACATGATGGTAGTGACCTGTCTGAGCTCGGCGCGCGTGATCGGGAAGACATCGCGAAGCGGTACTTCGACGACGTATTGGATAGACGAAATGGCGCACCATACGAGCAAGCCAATGAGAAAGTCCAGACACACAAGCACTCGAATGATCGACGGTATGTCTTCCACTTTTGCGCCTTGCAGCATGTTTTTAAACATGGTGGTAGTGACCTCCCTGACCTCTATACGCGTGGCTGGGATGAATATGAGAAGCGCAGCTTCGATGAGTTTGAAGAACGTGATTGGGACGACTATGAATTGGAAGCACGAGGGTTGGACTTTGACGAGCTTGATTAGACAACATGTTTAGCATCTCACATACGCCAATCGAACTTTTGTTAAAGTGATACTGCAACCAGGTGCTGATGTTAAGGCATTGTGTATACCGCCGCGTCGTGTTTTAGGATGGCGCCCGCGAAGCCCGAAAATAAGTGTCCCAACTGAACGACGCTCCGAGCGGGGCTGGCACACTCATTATCGTCGTTCTCGACAACAACCATGGCAACTCAGGTTTCTTATTTTAAATTCTACATTCAGGGGGTCTTGGTTATGCTTCATCATCACGCCAAAGATGCATTCGGACCATGTACCCTGTTGTAATACTTTTGCGTTTCAATGGGCATGGTACGCCTTGTCTTGTGTTAGGACGTTGCCCGCGTAGCCCGAAAAAAAGTATTCCCCGATTGCGTTGGGCTAGTGTACCTACGACTATATACCAGTTTCAGTCATAGGTCCCTAGGACCATAAATTGGAATCGGGCCCAACGACGGTTTGCTTAGCCTTCTTGAGTATCGCAACGGTAGCATCTGATATTCCTAGATGCGCCTTGACCACTTCAGGCGGTGTCAGTGCCAGCCACTGTCGGACAAATCAAATCTATTTGAAGAATAAACGGTTGTCCGCAAGTCACCTGATTAAGACTAATATCTTGAAAGACGTCTAATGGTACAACATTGACGTCAAGTGACACTTTATAGTTGTTGTCGTACGCACTAGATTTGAAAATCTCCAAGTAAACGAGAGTGACGTTTCCCGTGTTCTCAACATAGTGACCTACAATTCCCATCCAGTTTCTTGGAATATGGCAAAAAGGGTCCCTTACCAAAGCTTGCCGGAACATAACCTTGATCGCACTTTGTATTAGTTCGCGAAGTCAATAACTACGATCTTACCGATGTCCCCGGCCTGAAGACATGGTCAGTACTTACATGCTACGGATGCGTAGGGTGATAATGATAGACTTGCCTGAAAATCGTACGTCTTTGCGTTGGATTGTGAGGCGAATAATGTCATTCGTCCTTGCCCCTGACTGTATTGCGGTGAAGAACATGTGCGGGCGCAACGCGGATACTGCCTTACAGGAAGAAACTCCATTCATCTTCGGTAGGGTGCCACTGTCAATTCTGTTAGTGTCAAGCACTATCGGCCAAGCGTATGATTTACGTGAAGTTCCCTGGCAAATTAATCAAGGCGGGGACCCACAAGAATGATAAGCTTACCGCAAGCCGCCAGGTTGGATCGTGACCTCTGACGAAATTGAGTCAGATGAGTGATTCAGTCGCGAGTTCAACATACCTGCCGCTGCAATCGTCGTTGAAGCTTTGAATGTAGTCGAATCTACAACTTTAACGGTGCCGCCTGCGAGTTGCGATGGTTTGACTTGAGAAAATGCGAACGAAAATGGATTTTCCACAGTTCCTTGTGGGCTCTTTGGTGCTGCGCTGCCGGGCTCAGGTAGAGCTTGATAATCAGGTTAGATACTTGATCAATCTGGTGATGGAACATCGCTTACTGGCAGGGAAAATATATAGCTCGTTGGCGGGAATGTTCGCCCACGATTGTATATCTCTGGTGAAGAATGTGAATGAATGTTCAAGGGAGGATCGCATTAACCTCACGTTCCAAAATTCTTGGCAATTACTAAAAATAACGTGTTACAAGAGTCCACTCGACATGCCATTATGATGGAACTTGCCTTCGGCGGGTACGTGAGCCAGCCAGTCGGTCAACTGAAATATAAACGACGTCATTAATAGCTGCTAAAATGATAGATTGTCATACCAGGAAGGTTGAATTTTCGTCGAAATCCCCCGAGTCAAAAATCTTGCTGTGTATTAATACTGTTTTCGTGTATCACTCTGACCAACACCTACTAAGAGGAATTCAGCGCCACTGGGATCAGCATCCGTAGCTTGCAGCGAATGAGGGATTCCAGGCGGGAAAAACCATAGGTCTCCTGGGTTCTGGCCGGTGCTTAGAACTCTCCAGTACTCGAGTCGCAGGATTTTGGCTTACAACCGTGGCAACATAATTCCTGCCTGTAGAATCGACAGCCGTGACCTGAACACTGCCCTATAGAGAAAGTGCCAACCATGACAGTGCTTGTAGCACTACTAGTAAAGTTGCATACTTTGATAACGTATGCCCATTCCCCCGTTTTATGCCAGTGCAACTCTCTTTGATGGTCTCAGTGTATCACAACACGGAGATGATATTGCACAGACCTGATGGCACCGGCTTGCAAGCGCATGTTAACGCCAGCCATCTCTGAAAATAAAGCGCGGCGTCAGAGTAAAATACTAGGAGAACAGTATATTCACTTACGCTTCGCGATGGGCATGTCCTTGACTACGACCGTCGAGCGTCTGTTTAGAAGCTTCGAGAATGAATTACTCACCATTTTGCTGTCGAGCCCATCCTCCATTTGACAGTCGATTGGGACTTTGACTGAATGACCACTTGGGGTTGGGACTAAGAATATTTCAAACCAGGCAAACGATGCCAGTTGCTAAGAAGACGTACATGCTTCCGTGATCCGTGGTTGGTGGAGCCAGTGTGTCAGAGTTTTGGAGTTCAAGTGGGATATTCTGCGGTCCGTTAATAGATGCCCCTAGTGTACTACGCAGAGGCTGTGGGTTAGTACTCGTGGCATTGAAGAGCTCATAATTGGGGTCCGTGCTGATCTTTGGGCCGGCGTACGACGGGATAGCTGCACTATTCAATGACGATGAGCTGCCAGAATTGGTTGGGGCTGAATATGTGTAGACAGTTAACAGTGCAGCAAGAACGTAGCCAACAAGGAGCTTCCAAAGCATGCCTAGCGAGAGGGTTAGAAAGATGCGGAAGGGCGCGACGCGTGCTCAATGGGAAGTTTCAATTTATAAGGCCGAGGGTATCCATTTTTGCCGTTCTTGAGCGTACGAATTTCATCCTGTTCGGTTTGTCCGAACAATCGGTGATCCGATGGCACAAATTAGCATGGGAAATAGAAAACACCGCTTGGCCGCGTGAAATTATCATCGACGGCGGAGATGCGAAGTGAGCTGGGCATAATGAAACTTACAACTGATGATCTGATTGGAGAGTAAATTTCGTATAATCCTTTGGTTCCCTCGTAAATAGATACCAAGACGCCTCTGATCCATGCAACACGGAGAATAACGGGGATAGACGAAGTCTTCGATCGTTTCAATGTAGGTGTTGAGATTAAACGTATATGTATTAGCACGGCAGGATTCGAACACATTTACCCTGTTCTAGAATTTGAATGGCTTGCTGAACTTCGACAAACCAGCTCAATCCTTTAGTATACGTAATGAAGCCAGTAAAGGTGGGATATTTTGCAGCCCGCCATGGTGATGTGTAGGGTAATCCGTGTACATGCATATGGAGGTGCTCTACGGAGTGGAATGGAGCAACGTGAAACCCCATTCTGAGCGAGGACATTGGCACGTTACAATGCATATAGATCAGAATGTCTTACCTCTGCATAATGGGAGGCACGCCGTAGCTAAGCATCAGCTGGCGACCTACATCATGCATTTCTCGTACTGGATAAAACAATATTACTTGCAAGTGAATAGCAATCCATTGAGAGCACTTACACATCGCTGCATCTGACTGCCCAAGTGACCTCACGTTACCTGATTTTACGCTCATTATAAACACAATAGCAGGCAAGACCCGAAACGAACCCTGATGCTCCTTTGGAATTACCAGAAAATGATACTTGCATGCTGGTCTGTGATCCTTAAACGCGACATATGTATCACTCTATGGATGCAGTAAATCAGGGATCGCATGTGACGGTTAGCTTGTCAGGTCTTGCCTCCCACAGAACCTGAAATCCGTTCTCAGGTGTGACATCGCAGAAGATGCATGCTGTTGTTCTGTTGAGAAAGCGTGAGCATCAGATATGCATCTGTCTAATACATGATCCATTAAAGACACTAGCATCCGGACACGCACATACCTAGAGTTTTCCGGCATGCACGACGTGTTTCAACCAATCGTCACGCGTCACGTATGTGACAGCTCTCTACGGTCCGCGACTAACGGCATCTGTTGTCCATCGGGTTCAGTGAGTTCATCACCATTCCAAGCCCACTTACTGAAGAACCACATAGGGCTAACGCGGTGTAGATGCTCCAATGGCGACCGATGCCCTACCCACTTGCAATCACATTGTTGATGCTCTCGCGGATGACGAGAGTAGGAAGAGTATTCTGGACAAGTATCAGACCGCGGTAGCGTGGTATGCAAATAGGTATCAGGTGGTCAGGAGTCCAAACAAGCGCCGCAAGGTACGTCGTGTCAGGTTACATTCGGGCGCCCGTCTTACAACCTACATGCTCCACGAAGATTGCTTCGCCAACTTGTCGAACGTGTGATATTTCACTGTTTCGTCCGTTTACATGTTTACATTGCGAATATATTGGATGTTGGACAGATGGCCATGTGACTAACCACTTGAAAGAAGAGGGACATTCATTCTGTTTGTATCTTTCACTTATCTCTTGTGAAGAGCTCATTTCCGAGTACAGGCGCAGACACGAAGTCTGGATGCGTCTATTGCTCCGAGTGCGAAAATTTTGTATATGACTCAACCCTTAGCAATGTCTACTTGTCTACGACCCTAAACGCCGAAGAGAAGTATACCAATTTCCAAGGTTTGGATTTAGGTTCAAAGGAATCATATCTATCGTTGATGCTTAAAAGTTCGCAACAAACGGCGAGAGCCATTCCAACCGTGGATACCCAGCGAAAAAGACACCACTGCGCTTGAAGGAGCGACGCCTGTTCCATGTCAAGGTTGGCTATTCTTCGTACCTCAAATGTGTTGATCTCAAGAGAGCTGCGTCTACATCCAGGAAGAAGGGGACTTCTGAATTTAGGCCAAACCTGCTTCCTCAACGTTGTGCTGCAGTGCTTCGTCCACAACCCTCTTCTCAGGAATTACTTCCTCGGAGACAAGCACAACTGGAGACAATGCAAAAATGACAATTGTACGTGTTGCGAGATGGACAAGCTTTTCTCCGAGGTAGCGCCGCCGCTTTATATGCGACGGGCAAGGTTTAGCTTACTTAGTCTGACAGATCTTTTCCGACGACAGCACACCTTACGGCCCACATACATTTCTGGCTACGACATGGAAAGCCTCTGCTGAGCTGGCAGGATATGCTCAGCAAGATGCTCACGAATTCTTCATAGCAGCGCTTAGTCAAATCCACGCCACCTCACGTGGCTCGACTGAAGTCTCTTGCAATTGCATCATCCACTCCACTTTCGCAGGACAGCTGCAAAGCGACGTAAAATGCGAACGGTGCGAGAACGTCACTACCACATCTGACCCCATACTCGACATCAGCCTCGAGCTTAAAGGCAAAGGAGGGGAGATGAGTGAGAACTCCCTCGCAGCCTGTTTGCGGAGGTGAGTGTTATCAATAAGCATGCGCTTGTTTTCTCTTCTAAACGTCCTGGATAAATTTAGATACACTCAGCCCGAAAAACTAGGGTCCAAAGAATACAGCTGTGCAAAATGTGGGAAAGCATCGCATGTGAGAATTATTGTTCCTCTACCGGAACGCCGGCTGTCATGAATTAAACTCTTGCAGGAAGCAAGCAAGCGGTTGAGCATCCTGTGTCTACCTCCAGTGCTCAGCTTTCAGTTTAAGGTAACGGGTTCATCACACGCCTCTCAACTTTGTGACTCGATCCACTCTCAAAGCGATTCGAACAAAAAGTGTCAGACAAAATGACTGTGCGGAAAATCGGAACGCAGATACGTTTTCCTGCGACGTTAAACATGACACCGTATACGACCCTTTACATGCGCGAATCGGAGAAGGAGCATGGCGCAATGTCGGCATCGTGAGCAATTAAACCCTGGCTCGCCATGATTTACCCCGCATATACAAATAGTTTCGTGGGGCCCGACGGCATGTATGAATACGACCTTTTTGCTGTGATCAATCATGAAGGTCAGATGAACAATGGCCACTATACAAATTTCGCCCGTTTCGGGGACGAGGTACGTTTTAATGATATATCGATGCCCGACATGGAAATTGACGGCATCTCGTCAATAGTGGTACCGTTTTGATGATGACAAGTCAGTGAAGAATTGTGAATTCCGTGTGGCCTAACCATATTACGTAGGGTTACTCATACCACTTTGGGCGCGTGTCTGAAATCGCCGGCCTACATGTGTTTCTATGTCAAGCGACATCTGGATTATAAGGTGACGCCCTTCTATACCCGAATGCGCGAGGCGGAAGCTGCAAGGGAGAGGGAGTTGCATAAAGAAAAGGAAGCAGCACGGATGAAGGAGCTCGAGGACGCTCTCCTGGCTACTATATAGTCGAGGGATCACGCGCGTGTTATACCTGGCTCGTAGAATATACGCTGCATCACGACCTATATACACTCGTAATTCACTGACATTGTTAAAATGGGCTTTGACACTCACAAATCGAAAGGTCGCTCAGCCCAGAAGACCTGATCGAGAGACCCAAAAGGCGTCCTTTATGATATCGCAATGTAAAAGTTCTACTTTGCATTGCCTTTCCTTGCCTTTGGATTTTTTTGTGTTCCCCGTCTGTTTAGTTCGAGAGCTCGTGTCAACGGAAGACTAATTTTGATAGCAAGAGGTTCAGTAAAAAGCCAAACAGGCAACGATGCAGACCTCTTGATCCGCCATATTATTACATGCACCCGAGTTCGAGTCGCGGTCAGTCTAGCTCAGTTGTCAATACCCTGGAAAAGAAGTCTGATATATGGCACGCTACCACAGCTTCCGATATTGTTGGAGCCATCTAGGGCATGGTGGATCAGCTTGTAGAAAGATGGCGTACGCAATCCTACCTCCTCGCGAACTAGTACACTTCCTTTTTTATATCTCTCGCTGATATCGTTGTAATTGATGTTATACCGACTGAATAGGATTTCGTGCTTCTCCTTTGATAATGTTCCCTGGTCATGTGTTTTGGCGTACGCGATAGAGAGAACCCGTATTGCTCACCCGCAGAGTGGCATGTGCTTTAGCCGTCGTCTCACCGCCTTGGTTTATGAGAGCCCAAAATACAGTGTTGTAAAGGTTGTTGATATGTGCTTCGGGGAAGTTAATAAGTACCCGTATACAGAACATTCAGATTGCCCTACTATCGGCCTGCCTCCAGGCAAAGTAATCCCGTATTTCACGCTCTGTTGGGTAGAGCACAATCCTGCCGTCAAAAGAGGGCGGGTACCGTAGAGATGTGTCTGGGAAATAATTTGACCAGTGGAAGACATAGCACGAAGTAAAGTACGAGGTGAGTGTGGACAAGATCTTTGCCTGACGCCTGTTGTAGAGCGTTGCTTGTCGTCGTAACAGGAAGCTGTACGCGGAATATTGATGAGGATACATAACACGCCAATCGCGCATGTAAAGATCAGATGCTGTGCATATATGCTAACCTATATTCATCGGATTGCCCAAAGGCCAGGGCGACGTCCGGAAATTCTTCCATGAGATTGCGTGCTGCATGGTCCATGAGCTGCAGGGCTCTCAGATCGTTGGGTTTGGCAAATCCATGCTCTTCCGAGAACCTGGAGGATTGGAATTCATTCGCATAGCAGCAGGGGGGGGATAAGCTTAGATACCTGTGAAACGAGTGACCGTCGACACGACAGACGATAAACGAGCCTGGCAAGAGGGGATCTGGCAGCTCGTAGTTGCGGACGTAGGCAAAGCGAGAATTGGCCATGGCAAGGACAAGGGCCGAAAAAGGAAATGCCAATTCTGGAGAGGAGCCGGAGTCACGCCTGCCTTGAGCGCTGCAGCAGCAAACCCACAACCCACTGTCGTCTGCGTCAGAACACAAGCTAACCAGCCGACCCATCCACATATAGCGCATACAATGAGCAACCCAAACTCATACTACTTTCGCCGTCGCACCATCGGCCGGGCCGCTTCGCCTCCGACCTGGGCTTGCTACGAGCAGATCCCTTACGACGACGACGATTACAGCGATAGCTGTACTGATTCTTGCTCAGAGGACGACGATGACTATACAAGGTCAGCAGCCCTCTGTGATGAGTCCATCTCTAGCGACTCCGATGACAAGGATGACGACGAACACCGAAACAGTGCCGCTACCGACGTCACCCATGACATGGACATGGACGAGGGTCATCCCATCCCCGACTCAGGTATACAGAAGGCCTCCAGCGAACCTCAGAAGGACGTGAAGGGCAAGCAGAAAGCGGCAGACCCTGAATCGGAGGACAGGAGACGTAACAAAAAGAAACACCATAGACCTGTGAACTCCCTCAGGCCCATTCTGACTATTCATAAAAGTCAGGGCTTTGTTTGGAACCAGGCAAGTAACTTGCATGTTTCTTGTTACTCTGTGCACTTACCTCGGGTATATTTGTTCAGGATCTCTTTGTGCCCCCGTACATCAAAGATCGATGTTCGTTCCTTCATTTCCTCTTTCGAACGCATCAGTTAACGGTACTATTGATAGATGTTGCTTCGACTTCACCACCAAACTCTCGAGGATTCGTCTCGTCGTCTGCATTGTCCACAAACTCTGGCCTGCCGGACTACGAAGTAGAAGTCGTAGAAATTCGGGTAAAGGAAGGTGATTTGGACGGTATCATTCCTTAGACGCAGGTTCCACATTACAATTTTCGATACTTCCGTTTACTTTGTAAATCAATCCGTACACATTTTCTGACATTAGCTACATTAGCTTCGTTGATATATAGCGTCCGCCTGTCACGCAGTGCAGGTTTATCTCGTCAGTGTTGAGTTCTTCCAGGACTCTTCGAAAGGATATCCATATCAGGTAAGTTTTCCTAGTCTAAAATTGCCAAATAGGTCCTGTACCCGGAAGAACAAGCTTTCATGATTTGCGCGTCCATGAAGGACGTCAGGATCGACGTTACGCTCATCGAAAACGATATCTATCCGACACCGCAACAAGACAGACAGCGGAATACCTCTCTGTCGCGGGGAGACCGAAATTACCATCCGGGTCAACGCGATTGTCTCAATAGGTAAGATTCCCAAAATATAGACGCCAACCAATCCATCCAAATATCTCTCTATGGCCTTTCCTTTTCCGTCATTTACGCAAAGAGGAGATTCGGAAGGGCGGGATTATCTCTCGCGCCCCGAAACATGGGTCCGCCCCAATCCAAGTGCTGCGGAAACCGACTCCGGCAACCAGCTGTCCCCCCGTATTACCTAGTCTGGCAATTCCTCTCGCTTGGTCGGTAAACCAGCACCCACAGTCCATCTGGTTTATAAAGGCTGCAAAAATGCCATGTCGAGTTATTCTACAGGATCCCCCCAGAAGAGGTCTTCCTCCCCTCTTCGAAATCTTCGCTCTCGACATCTAACCCTCATCGCCACTCGACCTTTTCAAATATAGCACACGCCTTTTGTGGGTACACCTTATATGGCATTGGTAATTAACGCTGACGTTATTGGCACTTGCCGGTGTACCGCCCTATTTGGAATTGTGGGTCCAAAATTAGCCCTTGCCCAGGCTTTAAACTTGTTCTTAAAAAAGAAATGTATGGAATTTATGATCAGCAATATTATCCACACGAGTTTTGCGCAACTGGGATCCCGCGATCCTACTTCTACCCAGCTTCTGACGGATCAGACGCTGGCTCTTCTGGCGGCGGCGGCACAATTGGCTCTGATTCTCTCACTTCTCTGTCTACGAACCAAATCGAAGGATTAAATTATGAGCGATCTCAAGAAAATACTCCATTCAGCCCGTCACATTCAGTCGTCGCCCCAGTCCAGTCCTCCACTGGGTTTACATTTCCTCCCGAGTCCTTTGAACTCCCAGCCACATTCGTAAGTGTCGTTTACTTGTTAACCGAATAGTAGGGATATTAAACCAATTGAAAGCACAGCGCCACTCCAGAGTTGGGTGGCGACGCTCAAACATTCGGTGGCCAGCCTGTACAATACCCTCAGTACCATGGATCGTCCGGCATGGGTTATGACCTCCCTCAGCAAAGTTTCGCAACGTTTGGAACTTCGCCGCAGGCTGGGTCACACCGCGGCCATCAGCACCAGCACCAGCAACATTCAAGAATCGAGACAACGTCTTCATCTCCGCCAACAGGATCCCTTGGGTATGGCACACCAATGGGGCTTCAGATTCATGGTATCAACGTGCCAACTTATCCGGACGCAGGCGATTACTTGCGCCACCAGCTAGGCTTGCCGCCTGATGTCCCTATCAACCTTGGCTGTCTGCCGGACCCACCTCCGGGTCGCAAACCATCTCAAGCATATCCTCTACTGATCAAACTCGCCATCTACGGCAGCCCTCAGAGGAGGCTGACGCTCCAGGGCATCTACGAAGCCATTGAAAATAGGTTTGAATATTTCAGAAAAGAGTCCAGGGGTGCGTGGAAGGTGCGTGGTTTATGCTTCCCTTCACGTTAACCGACGTGCTAACGGGGACATTCATCAGCGATCGATCCGTCACAATTTATCTTTGAACCAAGTCTTCCGTTCTTCGCCAAGGGCGATCACCGAGCCGGGAAAAGGAAGTTACTGGGAATTAGACGTTTCCAAAGGGGAAGGGTACAAGCGTGAACGTAAGCGCAACAAGAAAGCACGACGCCTGCCTCAAGGACAAGGATCTGAAAGCGAGAGTGCCTCTGTCGACGAAGATGAATTTAGCGACAATTCTTCTGTCGGTCAACCCGAACCGCCGTCACGTATTGGGTATTCCGAGGTTGGTCCGTCCCGCACGGCTCATGTAGCTTCTTTGTCTCGTCGCACATCTCCCTACCCGCAAGGTGAGGCTGTGTCTGTGCGTATTTCTGCACCGGTTCGACCCTTCTCTGCCGAAGTTGCCGGGACCACTCCTCCACATGGTTGGTCGACAGCACCTCTTGGCCAAGCTGCGCAAGGTTATTACCATCAACCGCAGCCGTGCAGGACTGCTCCTGTACCATTGTCTGTGACCGGGCAAGGGAGCATGTTCAGACCTGGACCGTTTGCGCAGACCATGGCGTGGCACGCACAGCAACAACAGATGAGGCCAGCGAGCGTTTCTTCTCAATTGTCTTATACGCCGTCCTTGTCTTCAGCACCATCTCTGAGTGCTATGAGTGCAAGCCACGGCCATGCTCACGCGCCGCTCGGGAGTTCTATCCCGCCGCGCACTTATGGCACTGCGTTTCAAGGTCCCCAAAGCGCCGGAGGAGTGCCGTACCAAGGTTTCGGCCAGGAACAGATGAGGGGACAACCAGAACAATACGATACGGAGACGCAGGCCGTTCCGCTTCAGAGAAGCAACGGGGGTAATCCTGAGCATCGTGGGTAACGAGTAACAGCAGAATGTGCCTCATGGGCGGCCGACGGACGGGATCCGTCAGCTGCGTTTAGGTTGAAGTATAGACGGGTTTCCCAAATGGGCATTTTTACATCATGTTGTATAAATTCATTTTGTATTTTTTATTGCTCTGTTGTCGATATTGTTTGCATTTGTTACATAAAATATGTTTTTTTTTTGTATCTATCTACCTGAGAACTTCGCAAGGCGTGAGTGGTTTGAGAAATGAGATCAAAATGAAAAATGCTTTACACTTCAGCTTTGTTCTGGATGGTTCTTCAGCCAATTTTCTATTATACTTGGTGACGGACAGGCGGTCGACTCGCCCTTTTCCCCCGTCGATTTCGATTCATAGAAGCATTGACAGCACTGGTAGAGCTTGCGTAGGCAGCTATCGCAGCGTTCGGGCACATAAGTATTCTTGGCCAAGCAAACCTGGAGATCGCAAGCTGGAGACACATGAGTCAGCCTCAATGGTCGAATTCGGGGGAAATTTTTTGCCCAACCTTCTGCCTGGCATGGTTGAGTTTGCTGAGAGAGAGCATTAGTTCAAATGCCGGATCAATACCATAAACCGAATTCAACTATTACCTTTGCCATCGCCGCAATCGATTACGTTAGTAAAAGCACACGAATCGACCTGCCCTAAACGGCACCACGTGATGGGTTACAGAGCCGCGTCCAATCAACGGAACTGACCAGCTGAGACGATGGGACGTAGGTCAAACAAATCTCACAAGGTACGTGGGCGCTCCGATACTTGGTGGCGTTGCTCATCGTCGTGCTCAGGTTCCCAATGTAAAGCTTCGACCTGCGCAGCCTGGCGATGGGACAGGCAGGACATCACGAATGGTAACGGAGGAAGAGTCGGCATGTTGGGCGCAAGAAACGCAAGAGACGACCGTGTCGGATATGTGTCCGAGACCATTTAAGGGTGTCGTGTTGTGTGCTACCGGAATTCAGGACAAGGTGCGCCTCGTCGTCCGTTTACGACTGTCGGTCAGGGCACTCAGCTTAGTCTTGGTAGCCCACGCTTTTTAAACAAGCCTCGGAGCTCGGTGCAACAACGACGCACCCGTTTACCAATCGTATTACGCACCTTATTGCGGAGAATCATGGTGGTGCAAAGTATTGGGTTTGTCTTATGAGTTAATCGTGTAAAATGTCCGCTGACGATGCCTATAGTGTGCCGTGGAGAGGCAAATACCGATTTTGAAACCGTCTTGGGTAACGGAAAGTTATCAGGTTTGGCTCAGAGGCGATGACGTAGACTTTGAAAAGGTGAGAATGCACGGTTACCCTGTGCTTGCAACTGCTAAAGTGATGGATAGAGCATAAAAGCACACCAACTTCCAATATTTTCTGGTGTAGTATTGTCATACTCTGGAATAGCGGACGTTAGGCGCCGAACTGAAATAACTCAAAAGTTGAAGCAGAATGACGGCATCTACATGGAGAATCTAGAGAGACCGGTTAAGGTCACACACATATTATGCTCCGGTGATGAAGAGACAGACAAGATACACTATGCTCGGAAGTTCAATCAACGAGGTGAAGCCAATATCTACCTTGTCTGGGAGGAGTGGTTCTGGGATTCGCTTCAATTCGGAGGTGGAAGATGAACCTCGTTGTTTGTCCCCGATTGACTCATATTTCAGGTCAATTCAATGAGGCAGAGTACGATGTGCAAGGACCAAGGCCGCAACGACGCAAGCTCATTGCAGACGGTGATCTGCTTCACGTGTTCCTTAATCTAATCTAATTGTTGCTATGTTACAGAATCGTCACCGCCTCTCGCTGCTATGCCCGAGTCCTCATCTGGTTCAGCGCAGACCCAAACTCAATCGTCTCCACCAGAAGAAGACGAAGAGATAGCTTGCGTCGCCCATCGGCCTGCCATGACCCTTCAAATCTGGGGAGGCCTGCTCAAGAATCGGGGATACGAAGTCTCAAATGGAAAAATTATCAAGACCGCATCAAAAGTTCAAAAGTCTCAACCGCCTTTACAGGACAAAACATCGATTGAACCTGCTGACGCCAACGGCATGGACGTCGATGTGTCAAAAGCGAAGAGCATCATTTCCACGTTTAGACGAGCAAACTCATTCGCTCCTGCCAATGAATCTTCGCAGAAGAGTCAACCGACACATAGATTGCAGCCGTTCCGACGGACAACGAGCATGGCGGCCATACAGTCGCAACAGCTCCCGGAAGGAAATGCCAATGCGGAAGCAGGCCCTTCTACGACGGGTCCCAGGGGCATCTTCTCTGGATTGAGGTTCCGTGTGTTGGGAGAGGCGAGGTCGCATAATGTGAGGAGTGCCATCGAGCAAGGAGGTGGTATATGGGCGTCTGAACAGGACATGGATGAAGACGTCGATTATATCATCGTCAGACTTGTCAGGTACGGCATTGATGGTGTATTCATGACGAGTTAGACGGGCTGATGATTCGTACGGTAGTGGAAGCAAGATTTATAAGGAGGACCCAGATAAATTGCAGCGCACCAAGTATAGAACCGAGTGTTGGCTGGAACGGTGTCTGTCCGAACAAGCCGTTTGTCCGTATCAAGACCATGTCACGTTCCTCCCACTTGACATTCAACTACCAGCCGTAGGCACGGAAAGCATCATCGTGAACTTTTCTGGTTTGCTCCAGGACGAATCTTGCTGGCTGACCCGGTTGTTGCGTGCCCTCGGTATGCACATCCTTTCTGTCCGGTAAAAGCGATCTGATTTGGGAGTGTAGGTATTCAACTAGCCAATGCATTCTCAAAACGCACGACGCACCTGTTATGTCCATCAGGCACTGGCCTCAAGTACGAAAAAGCTAAAGAGTGGGGCATTCCTGTTGTCAGCAGGGAGTGGTTGGCAGTGATAGCTATCACGGGCAAGGTACCACCAGCATCAGAGTATGCCGTCGCACCGGGCATACCAGGAGAACATGTAGGGAACGAAGTTGTGGCGGTCGATATCAAGGGCAAGGGCAAGACTGTTGAACCTGACAACAGGCAGGCTAGCGACACTTTTCTTTGGGCGGTAGACACGGCAGATGCCATGATGAATGATATTACGAACGGTTTGTTACTTTTATTCTTGCGACGTTTTACATTCGGTGACAAGAAATCAAATACAGGACGGACAGATCAAGCGCGATTGACTTGTGTCGCAAACCGCAGTTCAAGTAAAGACCAGAAACCATCCGAACAGCAAGTACCTGTGCCCATGCAACAACCCGAACCCCCAGATACGGGAAATTTTTCATTCGGGCAGCCCGGAGGACTTTTGGGAGGCTGTCCGAGTCAAGAAACACAGGGCCCTGCACTGCCTGTGACGCCATCCCGGAAAAATGCCCCAGAGTGGCAACATGCTCTCATTCTAGATAAGCATAGACATCGGGGTGGATCAAACGCCCTGCTGTATACACAGCCCGAGGGGGATGAAACAATACAGGCACCTGTACCGTCGTCAAGGACTCCGTCGCCCTTGAAGTTACGCCAGGAGGGGAGCATGGGCTCGGTGGCTAGTATATCTCCTATGAAAATCGACCAGGCGTTGCAGGAGAGCGTTGCTTCTCTGCTTGGGAAGCGACAAGGAGAAGATGGAGGTGGCAGAGATGGCAAGCGGAGCAGGCCGCGGCGAGGGGTGAGCAAATTACCTTTTTTTCTTGTCTTCTTAGGGTTGTGCTCACGATGCATTGGTGATTAGCCCATGTCTAAACAATCTTCTGCCTCGTCGTTGAATTTTGATATTCGGCTGGGGTCTGAGCCAGATGGGATATTTGGCGTGTTTGGGCCTGATGCGGACATGGGAGGGAATGGAGCTGAGAGTGGGATCAGTATGGATGAGCAGGAGAAGAGTGTATGGGTGATGTATGAGGACCCGGGGCAGGCGGATGAGCGGAGACGGCTTATGACGCTGTTTGAGGATCCGAATGAGAAGACGCAAGCCACGGCCATTCCGACGAAGAAGCGGAGGAGGAAATCTGCGAGACTCGGACGCGTGTAATATTGTACTACTCTACTACGATGTACGCCTCTTGTGTTGGAGCAGGCCGCTGTTCATCGTTGTCGAGTCGCTTCGAATGCTCGGCAGAATGACTACTAAAGACAGTGATAAGGAACTGACCAATTGCGCTCTAGTGATGGTGGTTGGCAAGCGCCAGTGCCGGTCACCATGCATCCTCTGTGCATATAAGAGAGCCTCACGGTCCTTGTGCTGTTGGCACTGCATCCACCTCTGGTAGGTAGGATTGATGGTATCTACTCGCGCCTTTCTCATCCTCCTGGCCCTTCTTCTTGTGCAAGGTGCCCCGGTCACTCCCTCCGCCACCGATTCTGGAAATCGGAACCACAACCCATGCACAACTCACGAACCTCCCAGCTCCGTTCTACTACCATCCATATATCAAGTACTTCATGATTGTCACTCCGGTACACTACCACCCAAGTTGACACATGTTCCCACACTGGCAGCAGATTTGACGGACATCGACGGACGTCTTAGGCTCCGCGACTCGGCTCCCGTGGTCATATTAGACCCAGTCTTCAAGTATGGCATACGAGGGGGTCCCATCGACACTCTCATACCAGCAGACGACTACTATCGCGTACCATCAGTGGTGGTCGTTGTCGGACCGCATGGCAAGCCACTGGTCATACCACCAAATCGGATCGTTCGGTTGAGCAGCGTCGTCATTGCTCAGTCACGTATCAACGTCCTTAAAACAAACTCGGACGCAACAATTCACATGCTACCTATCGATCCTCTTTTAGCTGGAATACCACCAGGTGTCCCCAACGACAGGCATTTAGGCGCTTTGGTATTACCAATCGACTCCTACCTTGTACACTCAGGTACCCGTGTCGGTCCTATAGGTTTTGGCAGATACTTTCAGCTACCAGCAGCGGTGGTCATTCACACGCCAGTAGGCACTTTTACACCAGAGGAAGCCCCGGTCGTTCGTGTTGCCTCATACCCAGACGTTGACAGTTGGGTGGGTAATCATGCTCTTTCTCAACTATGCACGTCTGACTTGCGCAAATATAGGCCTTTGATACTTATAGGTCGCAGTGCAACGACAGCTATTCGATATGCAGCAAACGGCTTGTAAAGGAAGGGCGGACTCCGAAAGTAAATCGTCCCACCTATGTCGAACGGTGTACACACACCATATGGAAACGTGTGGTTTTAGCTGAGAAACATGTTACATACCGCGCACCGAAACTCGAAGCCCAGTGAGAAACCTGCCGCTGCAAGCTGCTCGGACCTGGCCTTTTCCCGCGGCCATTGTGCCATCAACTGGCCATGTCTTGGTATGACCTGCCAGCATCCACTGGGCATCCTTCATTCTACTCACATCTGGCCCCATCTGCTATATCCTGTAAACATTCCATGTAGTCGCATAGCCATACAATATAGGCAACTTTTGTCAAGTTTCTTCAAGTCAATTGTACTATGGTACTTGAAGCTGTCCCTCCTCAACCAGAAGGTTTGCAGGACCTGTGGCATTGCACATGCCAAAAGTGCTGCAAAGGTGGTACTTATGTGAAGTATTATACTTATTCATGGCACAAGAAGCATCACATAGCAGACTGTGAATGCAATGAAGCAGAATACAGACACAAGCATGGCATACCACTTGCAGACATGCACCCTCCATGCAAACAACGAAGAGTACAAAAGGTATGCTTGTCAATAACTACATCATCACTTTCTGCTAACAAGTGACAGAGCATGCAAGGTTCTATGATGACCCAATGTGGGGCTTCGTCTGGGTCCCCATCCCCACTGCGCTCAGTGGTGCACTTGATTCGTGCTCCTTCTCAGGCCCTTCCACTGTCCCAACAATTGAACGTCACCTGCTAACACTGACTGGCAACTCAGCTGCCCATGCCAGCCTGCTGGAACAGGCTCAATCTCTGGTGGACTCTGTTGTCCCAAGAACTTTTTGGTCCCTGTGACTGCACAGGGCCTGCCACGAAGTGGCATTACAACCTCATTGTGGCCACTCTGTCCAGCCTCCCCATAAATATTTGTGGCATCTGCAACAATGCCCATTTTGAGAGACCAGGACTTATGTGGGTTTTGCCCTTGCAAAAGGGGCTCATCAGAAGGCTTATCTGCTGCCCTGACCTGACTTGGTTATCCTTAGATAGAACTTGCTACCTAATGGCACATGCAAGTGAACCTCCCTCAATGACCCATCATCATCGATTGCCACCTGCCTCTGTGGTTGTACATTCAGAGGGAGATGGTGGCTGGGCAGAGATGGGGAGCAGCAGGCACGGGAAGGTGAGGGAGATGAGGAGCAGACAAGCAGGAGGGCAGTGCTTGGAGACCAAGGTACCAGGTTCCACCATGACTCTCTCCTCCTCATCAAATGAAGCACAAGTTGTTGGTTGATACCCTGACAAGAACTTTACCACCCAGTCCTCAGCATAGGCATGTGTGCATATGTATGTGTACAGGGGATGTGTATATGCCCTGGAAGGAGTGCTCAGGGTGATGGAACTATGTATATGCACATGTCACCAGCTTGAAAAAGGGAGGCAGCAGCAAAGAGGGTGGGAGGGTGGCAAATAGGGTGGCAGTGGCAGAGAGGACAGAGAGGGCAGTGGAGAGGGCAAGAGCTGCTCAGAGAAAAGGAAAGTGGAGCCAGAAGAATTGGCTCCAGCTTGTTTCACTTGGGCCTCAAAAACATTCCTATGACCAATTGCCACCAAGATGGTGAACATTTACCTTCACATCAAAAGCTGACAAGTTCTCACACTCTCCAATCCCTTCAGTGACATCAAGAGGTTCTCCATCCACCCTGTCAAATGGCTTCGATTTGTTACATTTGCCATTTGTGGGATCCATGGACACCTCTCTGCAATCCCCAATGGGCCCCCTGTCAACTATGACAGTATCTCCCTTGATCATATTGCCAAAGCTTACTATTATACTCCTGAGGGTAATATTCACTCCTCTCCCTAAACTTTTGGTTTACATCCCTTCAGGGGATTATCATCTCATCAACCACAATGCAATAAATGATTGAATCACCTCCTCTGAGCAAACACTGTGCTCTTCGCATTTCTGCAGCAATGTCATGGTGCATGATGGCCCTGTATGTGTCTTCACAGGGACATTTGGCAGTATGTGTGATGCAACACACCTACTTGCCAAAAGCAAGGGTGATGAGGTATGTATCTGTCATCATTGTCCCATGTCACCCACCTTGCTAAACACTCTTTTAGTACATCAGCCTTGTTCTCCAAGATCATCTCAATTTGTACAACCCTGCTCTAGAACCTGGTGTTCTAGGCATTAACTCTGTTGAGAACAGGATGTTTTTGAGGAAGGATCTACATGCATTGTCCATGCTTGGGCACAGTGCTTTCCTGAAGGTACCTGAAGTAGATATCAATTCCAAAATTTCTGAATCTGGTGATCTCTAGACACCCAACTTTGCTTTGGACCCCACCAACATCCCTAGGGTTGAGACAGATCCAATGCCACCCAGTCACATCACATTGCATCATTTGGAACCAGACACTACCCATGATCCGATTCTGCAGCATGATGCATGCATATCACCACCATCTACTGTCATCCTTGACTTCATGTATGGTGTTGCTGCCTATCAATGCTGGGGCAGTGGACAGGACATCAAGGAAGTGATGCAGCAATGTTTTGCCAAGCACTATAAATCTATAACTATACTGCCCTCTCCATACTCAAGTGACAATGATAGTTCTTTAGAACCTGATGATCCCAATGATTATATACCCAATAGACAACTGAGAGGGAGAAATCACAGCTTGAACATGTCAGATGGAATGTTTCATGTGATGAACAACATCCTTGCACTCTCAATGTTGCTCAAGGATGTTGCTCAAGGGAACCACTCCTGAATTGATGGCCACAGAAAGACAGAGGCGAGAGGAGGTGGAAGAGTTGTGTGCAAAGGAGGCCAGTTGAGTGAAAGTCCAGCAGTGGATGGAAAGCTCTCTGTCACCCTCCTCACCCAGCACTTCACCATGACAACCACCCACCACTCACCATCACCCACCTCAACCCACTGGCCCCCCCATTCCCACTGACCTGTGCCCATGAGCACCCACTTGACCCCCATTCCCTGTGCATAAGTGCCCTTCCTGCCAACCTCCACCCATTTCCTGCCTTTCATATGTTTTTTTATATTTTTTGTCATGGCTAACTATTTTTTTTCAGTTGTTTTAAGATAGACCCACCCCCTTGCCACCCTCACCACTGCCCTATGCCCACTGGCTGCCCTCACCTTCCCACCACCACAGACACTTCTATTATCTATTTAACATAATTTTTGTATTAAATAAAATGAAATTTTATTTATTTGTAATTTTTATTGCTGTCACATCCTGGTTGGACTTCTGAACTCTGTGCCAGGTGAAAAGGTTCATAAGATGACACACCCACAGACATCCATGATGGACATGCATGAACTTCCAGACCTACCTCAAGATGTCCTCATTCTTGCTAAGTCCATCCCTAAGTCCTTTGTCCTTTCCTTTTTTATTGTTGCTATCCTTGGTCCCCACAGTGACCCACCTCCCTTGGCAACTGACCTGCACTCTGGTTGACCCCACCTCCATTTCCTCCCCACTGCCTGTCATGACACAGACCTTACAACATGGACTTCCAAACTCCATACCTGACAACAGATAACCACAGACTTCCACCATGGACTTACATGGACTCCACCAGGACATTCTGTATTTTGCTAAGTCCATTCCTTTCAATGTTCCTTTTTTGTCATTGCCATGTTTCACCATGGGCTTCACATTTGTTGCTATGTTTTACTTTGCTGTCCATCCCTGTGGCACTGAAATCTTCCATTACCATATGTACTTGATTCTATGGACACATATTGAGATAGTCTTGTGGCTATCTCAACTCAGCCCAGATCAATTGTTATGATGACGAGTCGTCATCCAATCTAATCAATGATGTTATGCCATGAGGATTGTCCAAGACAATAACAATGAAGAGTCTGGCGAAACGCGATTGAGTAGACAGTGCTAAGTCCGACGAAAGAGACTCAGGCTTGAGATGAGTGAGGCGGATGAGAGCACTTGAACAACAACTTTGACAATCTCACCAGAACTAGAGATGTAACTTGTGTATTACAAGCTAAGTTGAACTTAAGGTTTGACCTAAGACAAACTCTCATATTTATACATGAACCTACTGTCTGTAAAAGGTAACGAACATGCTAGAGAATGATATCATAGCTATGAGATCATAATGCATCATTAGTGATATCATAGTGATGTCATGGAAACAAAACAATGGTAGGCATATGTCATAAGTGAAGAGGGTCACGCTTATGTGAGCAGTGACATTGCATAATCATAGAGGAGAGGTGGTGATGCATAGGTAGTCAGGAAAGGAAGGTGCTGACATAAGAAATGAAAATGTTTGCATGGGTTGTAACACTAGCTCTCCTTTAGAGAACTTGTCCACAAGTACTAATCCAATATAATACAAAATGAAAACAAAGTCGAGGGCTTACTCAACGTTATTAAATTCGGTTTCGGTCCACCAAGCTGGCTTTCCGAGGTGGAATTCTTCATCATCACTGTCTGGGTGATTTCAGTTATTAAACCAAGCATGGCATTCATCATCATTATCAAAGGTAACTGTTCCAGGGCGGGTTCCTTGTTGATATCCTTGGCACATTCGGCAGGTTGTGCATGGGCAAGTAGGAGGTGGGCACGAAGGGCGAGGCGGTTGCTGATGTTCAAGGTGTGCTGATGGTCCAGGGGTTGATCTGGCATCAATGGTTTGATTACTAATGGGTCTAGGGAGGATTGCTTGGCTAGGGATGTGCTGTGACATCAAGTGTCCTCAAGAGTTGCAGATCATGCATTGAGGGCAGCGTGGTTGTTTTCGTGGTGCCTGTGGTGTTGTGGGTGCATTTCCTCTCTGTCTAGGTGGAGTAGTGGGGTTGACTGATGTGAAAATGATCGGAGGATTGATGGGTATTGCAGAGGATGTGGATCCTTCTGGTTGTCTCGTTGCGAGAGGGGTCCTCATCATAAGCAGCACAGTAGAGTCAAGTTCAGTGAGAGTCTGAACTACTACTTGCATTTCATCTCCATTGAGAATAGTGCGTGGCGTGGCAATCGGTCTTGGTGGGAATTTGTCGTTGACTAAACTGGATGCGGCCAGGGTCTTGTTTTTTGCTTCTTCAATTTGTCCAAGGATGTCACCAATCTGATCTTGAATTTCATCTGAGATGTCAATGATCTTGTGTCGGTTAGGAACGCAGTAAATAGGGTTGAACCAGGAATTGATCTTGATCAAGTTCCTGACATCATTGATTTGAGGGAGGATGTGTATATGGTTAGCTTGGACAAGCTTGATGGCGCCAATGATGTATCGTTCAATGTCGGTTATTAATAGGCGGCAGAGGAGATCCAGGGCAAGCTGATTGAGATTGATCTGGATAGACTCGGTGAGTTCCCACACTAGGTGGTTGATGTTGATGAAAGTTTCGACGAGGTGAGTGCAGTCAAAGTTTGTATACTCGATGGTGATCTGTCTGATGGTGATGGTGTGTGGTTCGCTGGAAAGTATTCTCCAGACTTGTGCAAGANCTCGATGGTGATCTGTCTGATGGTGATGGTGTGTGGTTTGCTGGAAAGTATTCTCCAGACTTGTGCAAGATGAACAATGATTGCTTGATCCAGTTTGATCCAGGTGAAAGTGCAGGTTCTCCTAATTCGACCAAGTATTTGTGGATAGGTAGTACAAGTGATAAACACTCCTGAAAATCCATGAGTTCCTCGAGTTGGAACAGTTCGTGGACCTCTAGCTTCCATCTGATGTAGAATATTTGTTCTGCCACTGCTGGTAGCTTGGCTGCCATCTGCTGGACTGTCTTGGGTGCCATCTTTGGTATCCATTGGAGCATCCGATGGAATGTGTCCCTGATGACTCTCAGGTACCACATGACTAAGATCTGATCACATAGCTCCTGCTGGTAAATCTTCTCACATGGGTGAGGAGGAAACTTGGGTGGTGGTGGTCAAGGTGGGCATTGGTGTAGTGGGACTATGAGGGTCATGGGTCTGTGTGATATGTGACTCCAGCATGATGTCATTAGGGTTGAAGTTGGAAGGGTTATCATCACATGGGTCAATAAGCCTGGGGGAGCCTAGTGATGAAAGGGTTAAGGGATTGTCCTTGCTCATCAACTGCATGGTAGGTAGAGTAGATGTGTGCAATGGGCGAGGATGAGTGAGAAGACATATAGTTTCGGTTTGTTTAGCAATGCAAAGATTGCTGGGGTTAATGGAGTCATTTTCTGCTTTTATATGTCTCTAGAAGTTCTTCTGCATTTGTCAAGTTGTGTTCAGGTTCCCAAGTGTTATGTGACATGTCATTATCTTTCCATTTGATGAGATATTGATACGAGTTTCCTTTCTTGCAATGTGTGATGATTCCTTCAACTTCATACTCTTCTTGTCCATTGATGAGGTCAGGAGGTGGTCTCATTTCATTTGGTCCATGTGCATTGGTTTCCTTGTAAGGCATAAGGAGTGCTGCATGAAACACTGGATGAATTTGCCATTGGCTTGGTAATTTTAGTCTATATGTCACTGGTCCTAGAACTTTTTCTATAGAGAATGGTCCTTCTTGTTTAGGGGCAAGTTTTCGTGTTTCATATGGTATTTGGAGATTTCTGGAATCTAACCATACTTTGTTGCCTTCTTTGAAGGGTTTAGAGTGGCACATGGTGCGTTGTGTCATTTTTAGATGTGCTAGTTCATGTGCAGCTAGCACCTCTTCTCTTGCTTTGTGTAGCTGTTTTAGATGTGCATCTGCAGTGGGCACATCAGTGTGTTTACTACTTCTGGTAGTGCTACAGGGTCTGTTCCATACATAAGGTGAAATGGCAGTGTCTGTTTCAGCTCTTGATGGGTGTGTTGATTATGCGCAAATTTTGCGATAGGTAGAATTCTGCTCCAGTTGGCTACATCATAGGTGCAGAATATGCGGAGATAGATTTTGAGTTCCTGATTTAGGCATTCAGACTGTCCATCAGTCTGTGGATGAAATGCTGTGCTCATGCAATGTTTGATCTTGAGCATGCTTGTTATCTCCTTAAAGACTTTTGCTGCAAATTGTGGTCCATGGTCTGAGATCATGACATCAGGGAGGCCAAAGTGTTTGAATACTTCTTTGATGTATAGCATTGCTGTTTGTTTGGCAGTAATCATTTTATGGCAAGGTGATAGAACTACCCCCTTTGTAAGGCCTTGATTGACCACGACAAGAATAGAATCATAACCATCCAAAAGGGGCAAGTTGGTGATGAAATCCATAGTTATCTGTTGAAAAGGCTGTTGGGCATGGGAAATGACAGGTGTCAAAGGCATGGCAGTGGGATGAGTATTTGGTTTCATGTTGGCATGTGCCACAGCCATCTGTATATTTTTTCAATAACACTGTCATTCCAGGCCACCAATACTGTGCTTTTAATAAGGTGAGCATTTTAAAGAAGCCAGGGTGTCCTGCACTTGGCGATTCATGGTATTCTTTGATGATGTCATGTTGAAGATCGAGATTGTCAGGCACATAGGTGATGCCTTTGTATAATAATAGATCTCCTTCAAATTTCCAGTTGGAGATGTTACTTCTAAATGGAGGCAGGGTATTTTTGGCAAGGCACTGTTTGATGTTTGCGACAAACTGTTACCACTCTATCTATTTTTCTGTATTTTTCTATATTTTATCTGGAGACCTACAGACACAGGACAACATACCAATATGCATAGGGGCTTAGGGGATCTGTTATGGAAGGACTGATTAGGTAAGCCATGGGTGGCTGTACAAAGGTCTAAGTGTAGGGGTCTAGAGTAGTCTGGCTATGGAAGGGTCTAGACTGTTGCTGCACATGCATAGCCTTCGGGGCAGTGCAGTCTGTGCGCACAGACCATGGGCTGGGGTATATAAGGAGGTGTGTCTGTAGGTAGGAGTCCTAAGACTCTAGATAGTTTGCTCTCACCCAGCTTACTGTTCTACTGTGTCAATAAACTCGTCTCTGTTCTTCTCTCTCTTTGTGAGACCTGTGGTTGTGGTGGGATTAGTCCTAACATAATCTAGAGTCTTTCATACCACACCTCTCGCTGTCGTTGGCAACCACACCAAGCATTATTTGCTTGTTGCTGTGTGTGCTCTTGATGAGTTCCTTCAAATTTGCCTGTCTGACCTCTGTCCACACTCTGTTGGTGTGATGATGAGCAGCTCTTGAGGAACACCATTGACATCAACCACAGATAGACTCCTTGACCATTGTCAGGGACTACTACCATAAGGTTACTGTCAACAAAGGACATTTGGACAAGAATAGTCCTGTGTGATTGAAAGTGCAGGCAGGCACTGGTCAACAGGCTATACCATTTGTTTCGGAAAAGCTCAGGAACAAGCAAAAACAATCCACTAGCATGCCATGTAGCAAGGAGAACAGTCTTGAGATACCAATCATGTATCAGATCTCACGATCTGAGCACGAGGACACTTGAGTGAAACCCCAGGCACCACGCTTTTGGGTCAGTTGGTGGAACTAAATCCAAGAATTGAGTGTGGGTGCATTATTGACCGCATCAAAGAATATCTGCATTAGGAAGTGCGGATATAGAAGAAGTGTCAACAACCTTTTCACTTAAAAGGTCTAAGGCAACAACCATGGAAGCAACAATGGCTTCTTTATTCAACTACATCATCCCCCACACTGGCCTCACTCTTGTGCAGGCTGGTAAACAATTTGGAATCAAATGGGCGCAGGAGTGTGCAGAAGAAGTTACTCAGTTGGTCACCACTGTCACTGACAACAGACAATGTGACGCCCATGTTCAGGCATATTACCAATGGCACAAGGCGCAGTACAAGGAGCATTGTCTCCAACAATGACAATGCATGCTGCAACGATGGCAGCATGCACAGGAAGTTCTCCACAAACAGGAGGATGCTTGGGAGGAACTTCTCAAGCAATGTTGGGAAGATCTCTGACAAAGGAAACGAATCAAGAAGGAGCTCGCACAGACAGAGCAGGACAAGCAGACCCTGGAAAGGCTGCTAAATGATATGGATCTGGAATCTGAAATCTGGCAACGATTGTTTGACACACTGTCAAACATCCAGCTCCTTTTGATGGGCTGGAACATCATTACACTCTGACATAATGGCTTGGTCTTGTCACCCAAGGAACAGAATCGGCTGATACATGCCGAAAATGGGAATATCAAAACCTGTAGCTACAATAGGGGAATGGCTGAGATTGCCAACCAGGAACAATTGGATGGGAAACGACCTGATCCATACATGAAGGCACACATCAGACAAAAAGAGTATCAAAGTACATGCCACAATATGCTGTTCCTGTGTTCGCCCCTGATTATGAAATCAGACCCTGGCACTTCTCCTTTGGTGGGACTTGTGGACTTTCTCAAACTCATTGGGGAGGATATTGCATACACAGACAACTGGGTCAAAGTGTTGACTTGTCCAAAATTACCAAGCGCATACATCACGGACATCCCCGAGGATCAACCCTGGCGACGAAGTGGGTACTGTTACATGTACCTGTTCAAAAAGGAGTTTTACAACAAGTTTGATTGGCCAGCTTGGCCAACCATTACTCAGATCTTGTCTTGGGAACCTGAAATGTGCAATGAGACCATCAAGTTTGGTCTGCAGGATCATCACAAAGCTAGCATGTACCATGTTATCGAAAAGGCAGCATTGCATCCACACGAGGACAAGTCCTATACCTGGAAAGACATGAAACGAATGGAGCAGCATGGCAAATATAGCAAGTATGCCCAATTTGGCGGACAAAAGGAATCTCGAAAGGGAAAAGGCCATGCCTCGACTATTCAGTCCTGGGTAGCCAGACAATCATCAACAGCACACTCAACACCAGCGCCCATGTCATATGCCCAAGCAGTAACTGCTCGTACTGGACCTAGCAAGTCGCTAACCAGAACTGTAGGAGCAGATGCCACTTGGTGGCATGGTGAAGTCCCATGCACGGCAGATTGGTTATCCAAAGATACTGAACCCAGGCAGGGGTTCAATGAGGAGAAGCAACAGACCATCAATAACTGGAAAAGGGAAGTTGAAGAGGAGATAGACATCCCTTACCTGTATCTGCATCCTGCCCATACAAAAAATGTATTACATCCAGATGTACTGGGATATTGTTACCTAATTCTAATTCAAAGTCAATTTTGGGATATGTATGAATGGCCAGTGTTTCCTCAGATTCAGGAAATCAACTCATGGGATCATAACCTTAGAAACACCCACAGACGTGTACATATTTGACACACATATGGATACAATTACTGTTACCATATTGAGCGAACACCCACTGGACCCAAAGGATGGGAAACTAGTAAGATCTGGCCATGACTGTAAACATATGGGTGCGCTAGACTGGGATGATGGTTCGGACCGATATATGAAGAGACCCTGGGTAGCGCTGCTGCACAATTGAATCCCTGGTTACTGCTACCTCATCCTAATCAAGCAATGGTATTGGGACCTATTCAATTGGCCCACATTCCCAACAGTCAATGAAATTCTGTCCTGGCAATATCCTTATCGAGAGAGTACAGCAATTATTAAATCCACAATCATGCCAGAACTCGAACAAATTCATGTGTCTACCATGGACCATGGAATGCATGGATGGGAAGAAATGTACCAACTAAAAGGCTGCAGGTTTGGTGAATATACTGTGGGAGCATCTAGGAATGATAACCTGACATGATTCCTGAGTTGGGAAATCCGTCGGATAAGGTTTAACTTGCCTGGCAACCACCCCAATAAGCAATTCCAGCAACAAGTCCAATGCGTGGTCAAGATCTTTGATTGGATGACACCCAATATCCCTGGATATTGTTATCTGGCCTTGTTCAAAGAAGAAGTATGAAACCAGTTCAAATGGCCCGCATTCCCATCAGTACACACAGTAAACCAGTTCAATCCAGAATACTGGTCAAATCAACTTGTTAAGTTTAAAGTCATCCAACAGAACAAATGGGTTGGTTTCCATGTACAGATCAGCTTGAATGGAACAAATGGATGGCCCATGATTCAAGCTATTGTCAATGGAGATCTCAGACATGTCAAAATGGGATTCAAATGGACAGACCAAACGACAGAGTTACTACACACTGCCATCAATCAATTTGAGTATTACTTTGGACCTTGAGCCAACTTACAACCCGAATCCCGAGTGGGAGAGATGGGAGTAACCAAGCAGCAAATAGCAGACTGAGTAGTCCAGATCCAATGATGGAATCACAGTACAACCCAAATGGCTAACAACATGGGAACTTTGGTGCAACATGTAATTAATGAATATTGAGATATGCGACCAGCACCACCAGCCCAATCATTGGTTAAATTAGAATTACCTGACTACTTTGAAGGGGATGCTGCTCACGTGGACACATGGTGCAGGGGAATGGAAATTTATTTTCACCTAGCACATGAAACAGACAATTACCGAAAGATATACATTGCCCTACAATGCATTCACAAAGGCAAAGGAGATTGAGCAGGGACATGGGCTGCTGTCAAAATGAAAGAACAAATTGACAGCAATGTGGAATATGAAGAAAGAGTCACAACTCAGGGCTGGGACAGTGATCTAACCTACCAGGAGTGACGTGACGGATGATATGTTGTTGCAGCTGGGACCACAGCCACGTATTATGCATGACCACCTCAAACACATAAGCCACCATTCCTTGGATGGACAGATCTTAAACAGCAGATGCATGATTTCTTTATGTCAAAGGAAACAAGGGAGCATGCTGTTGAGCAAATCCAGAAACTACAGCAGGGTAGTTGAGCCGTTGAAGATTATATCATCAAATTCAAGGCATTGTTATTGTTGACAGGATGGAATTCTAGTGCAGCCAAAGATCACTTCAAGAAAGGGCTCAATCCCAACTTAGGCTATGAGTTGATCAAGATTGGGGATCTTGATGAAGGTGATGATCTTGATCGAGTAATGGAAAGGGTCACGGAATTGGCACGTGCCTACTGAAGGGCCAGGGAAGTTTATGGTGACTGACAGAAAAAGACTCCATTCAGAGAGGAACAATCCAAGTCATCATCAAATACCCAAACCTATAAACTGGCTCAGGCATCATCTTCAACTCATGACCCTAATGCCATGGATGTTGATAAAGTCAAACGTGCACCAGGTGCATGTTATAACTGTGGAAAGATGGGTCACTTTGCAAGGGACTGCAAAGAACCGAAGAAATACACACAGAACGAGAAAGGCAAAAACTGTGTTAGAGAAGTAAAGATTGAGGAGCTCACTGAGGAGCAATGGAGGGAGATGGGGAAAGAGAAGGGTTTTGGCAACAGCCAGTAGGCACGTGCTCCATGCTGCTGGCTAATAGAGTTTCTGTATTGGACAATGATTCCTGTGTAAAAATACCAGAATTATTATATGAATGTTCTCCTCTCATTCACCAGATATGAAACTTAAGTGTGAGTGTCAAAACAAATTGGTTAACCCCTTGGACCCCAGCGTGGGTATTAAGACGAATCTGGCAGGAAAATAATGAAACTGCAGTTTGTTGTCTAAAGGAATGGGTACCAACAAAATGGATCAATGAGGTCAATACTAAGTTAGTACATGATCTCAACAAACTATCAGAACAAGAGGCACTGTGGAACCTAGCACAACTATGGCAACAAATCGTGCATGCCACAGGTAAACAAGAAATTGATTTACAATGTGTGCTTACAACTATGGACACTGGAGAAACCATCAAGGTACTAGCACTAGTTGATTCAGGGTGCACAGGCTCTTGTAGAGGAATTTGTGGAACAACACAAATTAAATAAACAACAGCTAATCAAGCCATTACCAGTCTACAATGCGGATGGGTCCCGGAATGCAATGGGAAGCATTGAATACATGACACAATTTAAACTGCGAATTGGGGATCATGAAGAAATAATAGAATGCAGTGTGGTGCAATTAGGGAAAACGGACTTGTTCTTAGGTCACGATTGGCTTAAACATCATAATCCAGCTATTGACTGGAAGTGAAAGGAAGTTTGGTTTACATGGTGCCCTGGAACTTGCTGGACATCATCACAAGTTGAGGAACCTGAGGATGAAGTGGATCCACTAGAAAGGTTGCAGGAAGGAGAACAATTGCTGGCTATCAAAATTGGGGAACCAGAACTTAGGTTACAATCAGTGGCAACTAATATCGCTGCTAAGGAATCTGAGACTGCTCAAAAGCGCACTATGGAAGAGTAGTGCCTAAACACTATTTAGGACACTGAAAGGTCTTTGAAAAGGAAACCTTTGACAAATTACCACCAAGATGGCCATGGGATCATGCAATCAAATTACTGCCAGGGGCAAAACCAGTAGATTGTAAAATCTACCCACTTAATCGTGATGAACAGGCTCAGCTGGATGAATTCCTTAAGGAAAATTTAGAGTCAGGACGAATCCAGCCTAGTAAATCACCAATGGTGTCCCCTTTCTTCTTTGTCAAAAAAAAGGATGGAAAACTATGACCGGTACAGGACTATAGGCGGTTAAACAAGATGACCATCAAAAATTGATACCCACTACCTCTTATTGGCGAACTTGTGGACAAATTATCTAAGGCTAAGATATTCTCAAAAATGGATATACACTGGGGATACAACAATGTTCACATCAAACAGGGTGATGAGTGGAAAGCAGCATTCCAAACAAATAGGGGGCTCTTTGAGCCACTGGTCATGTTCTTTGGTCTAACCAATTCACTGGCAACCTTCCAAACAATGATGAACAACATCTTCCAACAAGAAGTTGCTGAGGGATGGGTTGTTATTTATATGGATGACATACTAGTGTTCTCATCTACACAGGATGAACACACAAAACATGTTAATCATATCTTGGCAAAATTGGAGAATCACAAGTTGTTGCTTAAACTGGAGAAATGTTGGTTTGACCACCCGGAAATCGATTTCTTAGGCCTAGTAATTAGTGAGGATTCCATTCAAATGGAGAATGGCAAGGTTAAAGCAATTGTGGAATGGCTGACCCCCACCTGTAAAAGTGAACTTCAGCAATTTTTGGGCTTTGTCAATTTTTATTGGTGCTTTGTAGAGGGATTCGCCTCTATAGCCAAACTGTTAACCAAGTTGACAGGGAAGGACAATTGGCTCTGGACTGAGCTACAGGACTCAGCCTTTCAGGGACTGAAAGACCTTGTGGTGAGGGAGGTTGTACTCAAGATTCCAGATGATGAGGGACAATTTCGAATTGAAGTGGATGCTTCAGATTTTGCAATTGGCAGAATCCTGTCTCAGCAGGGCAAGGACAAATCTTGGCAACCAGTGGCATTTATTTCAAAAGCCTTAAATGATACTGAGTGAAATTATGAAATCTATGATAAGGAGATGTTAGCTGTAATGCATGCCTTTTATGAATGGTCACACTATCTCAAAAGTGCTGAAGAGATTGTGGAGGTATTGACAGATCATCAAAACCTGACATACTTCTGGAAACCACAGAATCTCAATCAGCAACAAGCATGATGGGTCACGGACTTGCAAGAATACAATTTCATCATTAAACATCAATCTGGGAAGTCAAACTCCAAGGCTGATATCCTGTCATGAAGGGCAGATCATCATCTGGGAGGACCAGATAATGAAGGAGTGGTTCTGCTCAAAGACAATTTATTTGTCAGAGTCTACAACAATGATAGGGCCATTGAGGACATCATCAATGACATCCGATGCATTCCAAGGAGGCAATGGGAAACCCAGGTCAAGAAAGGATTGGACGATAACAATGGGGACTTTAAAGTAGTCAACAGACTAGTAGAATGGAAGGGAAGGGTTTATGTTCTGCAAACATACACACTTGCAAATCGATGTTGGCAATATACCACTCTTGGGGACATCTGGGAATTGATAAAACAGTTGAACTAGTGACAAGGGACTTCTGGTGGCCACAGATGCATAAAGACATTCAGAATTATATAGCTGGATGTGAAACCTGTCAAAAAGTGAAACCAGATAGACAAGCTCACACTGCACCACTTCACCCAAACGAAGTTCCAGATGCACCATGGGAGGTTATCTCTATGGATTTAATTGGTCCACTTCCGGAGTCAAAAGGAAATGACATGATTCTGGTAATTGTGGATTGGTTCACAAAGAAATCTTATTTCTTACCCACAACATCCACCATTACATCACAAGGAGTTGCCACATTATTCCATGATAATGTATTCAGGGAACATGGATTACCCAAGAAGATCATCAGTGACCAGGGGCCGCAATTTGTGTCCAAATTTATGGACAACTTATATGGCATGTTGGGAATTAAAGCAAATTGCTCGACCACGTATCACCCGCAGACTGATGGGCAAACGGAATGTGTCAATCAGACTGTTAAAGAATTCCTCACAATGTTTGTAAATCACTGACAGAACAACTGGAGCGATTGGCTTGTGGTAGCACAGTTCTGTCACAATGATCATGCTCATTCAGCAACAGGGTATTCCCCATTCTTCATGAATTATGGCCGACATCCTTACAAGGGTCTGAACCCGACATATGTACCAAAAGTGATAGCCATTGAAGATCTAGCCAAACAGGTGGAGGGAATTCATGCCAATGCCACTGCTGCTCTTGAGAAAGCCACGGAAACCATGAAGCGAAAGTATGACAAGTCTAAAGCACCAGCGCATCAGTACCAGCCTGGTGATAAAGTCTATCTTAGCACAGCCAACCTTCCAATGCTTCAAGTCACAAAAAAGCTGG
>JAENRT010000128.1:9187-26084 GCA_032173475.1 Amanita phalloides
CTCAGTTGGAGCTTCTGGAGCACTTTGGCAGATCGCGCATGCATTTAGACACTGCAAAACAGGTATGTCAATGTATTTTATTCAAAACAATGTAGGGCATGCCAAACTGTCAAACATTTTGCCAGCTGCCAAGCCAGCCACTGAGCTCTCATGACATGCAGAACATGAAAGAACACTCATCTGACTCTGGATCTGATGAAGAAATTTTGCTAATGGTACTCAGGTTTGACACCAATGATGAATTGCCAGCTTGATGGCCCTTGGACCAGCTAATGCGGAAACACAAGATGTCTGGAGTCAAAATATTGAAGATGATGTTGAATCTGATGAGGATTTGCACAAACCAAGTGGAACACAAGGTCTCTTACCCCAAGTGTGTCTTCAAAGCTTTGACTCGTACAAAAAATGATTGAAGAGATCAAAAGCGCAATGCTTGAGATGGACATTGAACATGAAGAAAAGCTAGATACCATCCGAAACCCAACCACTGACATTACACCTGATCATTTATCAGGTCTCTCCATTCTGACTCTTCAAATCTATCATAGCAAATGGGCTCACAAAGTTGTACAAACAAAGTCTGCAAGTCACTTATTTGTTCAATCAGCTATAAAAATCGATTTGTACTATGTGTTCAGCAAAAACTGGAGGAAGCTATGGGTATCATGCAAATATCAACTGCCATGTGCCCCAGAGTTGCATCGCATACACAGGACATTTGCAGAGCTTGATAAATGTCCAAAGTGTGATGAACCTAGGTACCACCAACTACCACCTGGATCAAACTGTGAGCCACAACTGCAGCAAAAGTTCTATACAATTCCTCTTGACCACAGCTACAAGCACTCTGGCAAAGTCCAGAAAGCGCTTTCAAGATGTGCTATTGAAATCACAAGACAACCGAAATTATCCAGCAATTAGAGAAACCAACAGTCAGATACTGATCTATGAAGACATTTTCATGGCACCAAGTACATTAATGCATATCGGTGTGGACAGATTCATGATAATGATACACTCATCATGTTCTCAATTGACAGTGCACAACTATATCACAACAAAATTTTGGATTGCTGGTGTGCAATCTGGATTATTCTTAACTTAAGCCCAGATTTATGATACAAAAAGAAACATATTTACCTGCTCTCTTTTATGCCAGCCCAAACTTGCCTAATAACATGGAATCCTTCCTGCTGCCTGCACTCGCCCACTGTTACAACCTATGCGAACATTTCATTTTCTTATGTCAGCACCTTCCTTTCCTGACTATCTATGCATCGCCACATCTCCTCTATGATTATGCAATGTCACCGCTCCACATAAGCGTGACCCTTTTCATCTATGACATATGCTTACCATCGTTTCGTTTCTATGACGTCGCTATGATATCATTCTCTAACACATTCCACTACCTTTTTACAGACAGTAGTTACGTATAAATAAGAGAGTTTGTCTTAGTCGAACCTTAAGTTCGACTTAGCTTGAATACACAAGTTAACATTCCTGGGAACTCTAAGTTCTGTGAGATGCCAAAGTCGTTGTTCAAGCGCTCTCATCCGCCTACTCGTCTCAAGCCTGAGTCTCCTTCGTCGGACTTAGCGCTGTCTACTCAATCGCCGTTTCGCCAGACTCTTCATTGTTATTGTCTCGGACAATCCTCGTGGCATTACGTCATGATTAAGATGGACGACGACTCGTCATCATAACAATTTAAGTCGAACTTACCAAGACAGCTCGAGTACCAGCTCGTTAGCGCTCAACGGTCGAACTTCCCAGACGGTGGTTAACCGGACCCTATTCAAGATTTCAGGAGTATTCACCAGAGAGGCTCCACCACCCAATAAAGCTACTAGAGGGATCAGAGAAACTACGTCTGATGGACTTCAGATCTACAAGGATACCCGCGATCAGATCTGAAATACAAATCAGACGATCCTTCGTCGCACCCAGTAACTTCTGGACACCACAAAAAGAGAATCGCCCACCCAACGGATCTCATAAATTCCAGAATCATTACTACCTCGAAGGAGTAGAAGTCACATTTAACAGATACAAATCGCGTTGGACCTATTTCTCTGAAGGACAAGAAACATATCTAGAGGATGAAGCATTCCTAGGACCTTACTATGTACCTGGAGGGATCGACAACGTCCCTGAGCACCTCAGGACCGAATCTGCCGGAGAATCTTCCAGCGGAAAGGGGAAATTCCGCGCACCCAGTGACTCAGATTCAGACTCGCTCAAAGGAGCAGATCTAGAAGAATCCAGTGACCTATTTGAGACTGCCCCATTTAAATCGTTTCAACAGGACTCAGAAACCGTACAGCCTAGTCCTTTACAGTTCATATCCTCATTAGGAAACACACCGAAACCCCTTCTATCTTTAGACCTCGCACAGCCGATCATTCCACCATCACCAAAACAGGAACCACCACACAAACCGCCAAAAGAACCAACTCCACCGCCAGCATCTCCATCAGAACCACCACCCACACCACCTACACCCAGTATGCCAGACGTAGACATGGCCGATGCACAAGCAGACAACAATTGCAGCATCAAGGGTCCTATGCCCACTAAATTCGAAGGCAATCGAAAATTAGCCGAGCTATTTATAAATGATTGTGAGATGTTCTTCATTTTGAACACCGATTATAACACAGATCGGAAAAAGATCATCTTCGCATTTATGAATATAACAGGCAATGCAGCTCAATGGAAACTTGCTAAAATCGAGGACCTTAATGAACAACCCGACTGGGGAACATGGGCTGCTTTCAAAGAAGCGTTCCTATCCAATTGGAAACAAGTGGACAGCCCTGGGAGAGCAATGACGGAGTTATACAAAATCGTGCGAATGCGGAAGAAGATGCCTATTTTAGCATATATGGATAAGTTCAAGGAACTGATCAAGAAGTCTAAAATTAGAGAAGAAGCCGCCATCACGCCTCTATTCTCGGAAGGACTTCCCCCTGAATGCGTCCATCAGATCTTGATGCAGAACCCTGCAAATCTACAGGGATGGTATGACGCAGCCCAACGATAATGCAAACGCAAAAGCAGGCTTAGGCGTTTAGCCGACTATCTACAGCAGGGATGAAGACCTTCGCCCAGACACAGAGATCCAGATGCATGATGTTGATGCGTTATTATCGCTGCTCTTTCAAAGAAGAAAGAGACGACACGTCAAAGAAGGACTGTGTTTCATATGTCACAAAGGGGGTCATCAATCATCAAAATGCCCCATGAGGAAGCCACACAAAGGGAACAGAAAGGAACGATTTAAGAAAGGAGTAAAGGAGTCACGACCCCGCCATCACATCAGAGCCACCTCCACAGAACTGGAGGGTGACGAGGCTGAGGGGAACGAAGAAGAGTTAGAAGATGCCAATGAGGACACCACAATGACGGCCATCAGAGTCTTGATGGCGCATTTGTCTCCAGAAGATTGTCTCAATCTGCTAGCTGAACAGGATTTTTAACCAAGGGTCACACAACAGTGGATGTTGATCCTATTCCCTCGGATTCTATCTATATTTGCGGTGTAACAGTAAAATCTTTAACCAATAAGAAGATTTCCATCCCTATATCCATCGAGTCCGATAAACCCACTGAAACTGCCTTGGTTGACTGCGGAGCAGAAGGCCTGTTCATTGACGCATCCATTGCCCATAAATGGAAGCATGTTACCACTCAGACAATCCACAAGTCAGGAACGTTGATGATCAGAAAACGAAGCAGGAGAGATCACAGAAAGTGTCTGGTCACCTTCAACATAAACAACAAAGTAATGACCACACTGGTTCTTGGTGACGTCATTAGGAGATCAGAACCTTATCTTGGGGCTGCCTTTGGCTCGAGGAAGCATAACCCAATTAATAGATGGCGCGAGAAAACTCTGGAATTCCGTAATTCCAAAAAAGACAGTATCTGCGCACGAATACGGAGTCTTTGGGTCCAAATGGATCTAGAAGATGTGGCAGAATACGACGACGCTCTAGTCAAACAGTACACGATGTCACACAGTGGGACTGTCGCCCAGACAGAGGTCAGCTCGCTGTATGTGGCTGAGGAATCAATTTCGGAAGTAGCGATCCGCAAATTCACCCCAGCACAACAGATGGAGCATTGCTATAAAGGTTTGGCAGTACCAAGCTCTGCTGAGGATGTAAAGGTACCTCTCGAGTACTCAGAATGGAATTCTGTATTCGAAAAAGAAGCCTCAGAACGTTTTCCCGAGACAAGACCATGGGATCATGCCATCGAAATAAAAGAAGGATTTGTCCCTCGAAAATCAAAGATCTACAATCTGTCCCCATTAGAACAGAATTTGCTAGACGAATGGATCAAAGAACAACTTGCAAAAGGATATATCAAACAATCAAAATCGCCACAAGCATCGCCCTTCTTCTTTGTTCCTAAAAAGGATGGTAAAGCCCTGAGACCGTGTCAAGACTATCGGTACCTAAACGAATGGACTAAACCAAATTCATATCTTTACCGATAGGTCTTGACACGGTCTCAGGTCTTTACCATCCTTTTAGGAACAAGAAGAAGGGCGATGCTTGTTGGCGATTTGATTGTTGAATATATCCTTTTGCAAAGTTGTTCTTGATCCATTCGGTCTAGCAAAAATTCTGTTCTAATGGGGACAGATGCTAGATCTGATTTTCGAGGGACAATCCTTCTTTATATTTCGATGGCATGATTCCCGATGCGTCTTGTCTCGGGGGGGGAAAACGTTCTGAGGTTCTTTTTTCGAATACAGATTTCCATTCTGAGTACTCTGAGAGGTACCTTTACATCCTCAGCAGAGCTTGGTTACTGCCAAACCTTTATAGCAATGCCTCCATCTGTTGTGCGTGGGGTTGAATTTGCGGGATCCTTACTCCGAAATTGATTCTCAGCCACATTACAGCGAGCTTGCAACCTCTGTCTGCGCGACAGTCCCTCTGTGTGACATGCGTGGTACTGTTTGACTAGAGCGTCCCGTCGTTATTCTGCCACATCTTTCTAGATCCATTTTTGGACCCAAAGACTCCGTATTCGCGCAGATACTTGTCTTTGTCGGATTACGCGAATTCCAGATTTCTGGCCAATCTATATATTGGTTATGCTCCTCGATCCAAGGCAGCCCAAGATAGGTTCTGATCTCCTAATGACGTCACCCAGAACCAGCTTGTGTCATTACTTGTTGTTATGCTGAAAGGTGACCAGACACCTTTCTTGTGATCTCTTCCTGCTTCGTTTTCTGATCCTCAACGTTCCTGACTTTGATGGATTGTCTGAGTGGTAATGCTTCCCATTTATGCGGCAATGGATGCCCGTCAATGAAACAGGGCCTTCTGCTCCGCAGTCAACCAAGGCATTTCAGTGGGTTTATCGGAACTCGATGGATATAGGGATGGAATCTTCTTATTGGGTTAAAGATTTTACTGTTACACCGCAAATAGATAGAATCCGAGGGAATAGGATCAACATCCACTGATTGTGACCCATTGGTTAAAAAATCCTGTATCAGCTAGCAGATGCAGACAATCTTCTTGGCAGACCAAACTGCGCCATCAAGACTCTGGATTGCGCCGTCATTATGTGGGTCCTCATTGGCAGTTCTTCTAAACTCTTTCTTCGTTCCCCTCAGCCTCGATCACCCTCCAGTTCTGTGGAGGTGGCTCTGATGTGAGCGGGGTCGTGACTCCTTTACTCCTTTCTTAAACGTTCCTTTCTGTTACCCTTTGTGTGCTTCCTCATGGGCATTTTGATGATTGATGACCCCCTTTTGACATATGAAAACACAGTCCTCTTTGACGTGTCGTTTCTCTTTCTTCTTTGAAAGAGCAGCGATGAATAACGCCATCAAACATCCATGGCATCTAGTATCTCTTGTGTCTGGGCGAAGGTTTCCATTCCCTGCTGTAGATAGTCCGGCTAAAACGCCGTAGCCCTGCTTTGGCGTTTGCAATCGTTGGCTGCGTCATACCAATCCTGTAGTTTGCAGGGTTTTCTTGCCATCCAAGATCTGTCATGGACGCATTTCAGGGGAAGTCCTTCCGAGAAATAGAGGCGTTGATGGCGGCTTTCTTCTCTAATTTTAGACTTTCTTGATCAGTTCCTTGAAACTTATCCATATATGCTAAAATAGGCATCTTCTTCCGCATTCGCACGATTTTGCTATAACTCCGTCATTGCTCTCCAGGGCTGTCCACTTGTTTCAATTGGATAGGAACGCTTCTTGAAATCAGCCCATGTTCCCCCCAGTCGGGTTGTTCATTAAGGTCCTCGATTAGCAAGTTTCCATTGGAAGCCTGCATATGCCTGTAATTTTTTTCATAATGCGAAGATGATTTTTCCGATCTGTTGTTATAATCGGCTGTTCAAAATGACAAGAACAATCTCCACAATCATTTATAAATAGCTCGGCTAATTTTCGATTGCTTCGAATTTAGTGGGCATAGACACCTCATGCTGCAATTGTTGTCTTGCTTGTGCATCGGCCATGTCTTACGTCTGGCATACTGGGTGTAGTGGTGTGGAGTGGTGTGGTTCTGATTGGAATGCTGGCCGGTGGAGTTTGTTCTTTTGGCTGGTTTGTGTGGTGGTTACCTGTTTTGGTGATGGTGGAATGACGGCTGTGAGAGGTCTAAGATTAGAAGGGGTTTCGGTGTGTTCCTAATGAGGATATGAACTGTAAGGACTAGGCTGTACGGTTCTGAGTTCCTGTTGAAACGATTTAAATGGGCGTCTCAAATAGGTCACTGGATCTTTTAGATCTGCTCCTTTGAGCGAGTTCTGAATCTGAGTCACTGGGTTGCGCGAATTTCCCCTTTCCGCTGGAAGATTCTCCGGCAGATTCGGTCCTGAGGTGCTCAGGGACGTTGTCGATCCCTCCAGCGTACATTCGTAAGTCCTAGAATGCTTCAGTCCTCTAGATAGTTTCTTGTCCTTCAGAGAAATAGGTCCAACCGATTTGTATCTGTAAATGTGACTTCTTACTCCTTCGAGGGTAGTTAAATGTTCTGGAATTTATGAGATCCGTTGGGTGGCGATTCTCTTTTTGTGTGTCAGAAGTTACTGTGTGCCGACAAGGAATCGTCTGATTTCTGTATTTCCAGAAATCTGATCCGGGTATCCTTGTAGATCTGAAGTCCATCAAGAACGTAGTTCCTCTGATTCCTCTAGTAGCTTTATTGGGTGGGGAGCGCCTCTGTGTGAATAACTCCTGAAATCTGAATAGGGTCCGTTACAACCGGTCTGGGAAGTTCGACGGTTGAGCGCTAACGAGCTGGTACTCGAGCTGTCTTGGTAAGTTCGACTTAAATTGTTATGATGACGAGTCGTCGTCCAATCTAATCAATGACGTAATGCCACGAGGATTGTCCGAGACAATAACAATGAAGAGTCTGGCGAAACGCGATTGAGTAGACAGCGCTAAGTCCGACGAAGGAGACTCAGGCTTGAGACGAGTGAGGCGGATGAGAGCGCTTGAACAACGACTTTGACAATCTCACCAGAACTTAGAGTTCCCAGAGATGTAACTTGTGTATTACAAGCTAAGTCGAACTTAAGGTTCGACCTAAGACAAACTCTCGTATTTATACGTAAACCTACTGTCTGTAAAAGGTAGTGAATGTGTTAGAGAATGATATCATAGCGACGTCATAGAAACGAAACGATGGTAAGCATATGTCATAGATGAAAAGGGTCACGCTTATGTGAGCGGTGACATTGCATAATCATAGAGGAGATGTGGCGATGCATAGATAGTCAGGAAAGGAAGGTGCTGACATAAGAAAATGAAAATGTTCGCATAGGTTGTAACAGTGGCGAAGTGCAGGCAGCAGGAAGGATTCCATGTTATTAGGCAGTTTGGGGCCTGGCATAAAGAGAGCAGGTAAAATATGTTTCTTTTTGTATCATAAATCTGGGCTTAAGTTAAGAATAATCCAGATTGCACACCAGCAATCCAAAATTTTGTTGTGATATAGTTGTGCACTGTCAATTGAGAACATGATGAGTGTATCATTATCATGAATCTGTCCACACCGATATGCATTAATGTACTTGGTGCCATGGAAAATGTCTTCATAGATCAGTATCTGACTGTTGGTTTCTTCTAATTGCTGGATAATTTCGGTTGTCTTGTGATTTCAATAGCACATCTTGAAAGCGCTTTCTGGACTTTGCCAGAGTGCTTGTAGCTGTGGTCCAAGAGGAATTGTATAGAACTTTTGCTGCAGTTGTGGCTCACAGTTTGATCCAGGTGGTAGTTGGTGGTACCTAGGTTCATCACACTTTGGACATTTATCAAGCTCTGCAAATGGTCCTGTGTATGCGATGCAACTCTGGGGGCACATGGCAGTTGATATTTGCATGATACCCATAGCTTCCTCCAGTTTTTGCTGAACAACATAGTACAAATCGATTTTTATAGCTGAATTGAACCAAATAAGTGACTTGCAGACTTTGTTGTACAACTTTTGTGAGCCATTTGCTATGATAGATTTGAAGAGTCAGATGGAGAGACCTGATAAATGATCCAGGTGTAATGTCAAGTTGGTTGGGTTTCGGATGGTATCTAGCTTTTCTTCATGTTCAATGTCATCTTCAAGCATTGCGCTTTTGATCTCTTCAATCATTTTTTGTACGAGTCAAAGCTTTGGAAGACACACTTGGGGTAGAGACCCTTGTGTTCCACTTGGTTTGTGCAAATCCTCATCAGATTCAACATCATCTTCAATATTTTGACTCCAGACATCTTGTGTTTCCGCATTAGCTGGTCCAAAGGGCCCATCAGCTGGCAATTCATCATTGGTGTCAAAACCTGGAGTACCATTAGCAAAAATTTCTTCATCAGATCCAGAGTCAGATGAGTGTTCTTCATGTTCTGCATGTCATGAAGAGCTCAGTGGCTGGCTTGGCAGCTGGCAAAATGTTTGACAGTTTGGCATGCCCTACATTGTTTTGAATAAAATACATTGACATACCTGTTTGGCAGTGTCTAAATGCATGCGCGATCTGCCAAAGTGCTCCAGAAGCTCCAACTGAGTTTTGGCTCATTCAACCTCTCTATATTTCTCATGTTGCTGGTATGTTGCTGTAGTAATCCATGTTCCAAGTTTGCTGTGCTTCAAGCATTTTGGGCACCTGCAGACCCTGACCTTCTTGAGATTATCGGACAGGGGGGGCAGTTCCATTCAACAAGCATATGCACAGACAAGTGAAGTTTTCAAAAAATTTGATTACCATTTCTAATATCTAAATATGGTAGAAGTAGACATCCCTGTCTGGGTGGGTACAAGTGTGAAAATGTGTGAAAATGAGAAGAGAGTAGCGTGCAGGTAGATACAAGTGTAAAAATGTGTGAATAGCAATTTGGACCGGTTGTTGACACATGTTGGCAAGTTTGGACAAGTTTGGGCATCCAGACTTTTCACTGGGCATGTGAATGATGACCATACTGCAGAAGCATTCATTGGATGATAGCAATGCTTCCCTGATTGGCAACATCTACAAAAAGTCTGCAGCCAGATCACACCATGCCAGGCCTGTCCCAGGGTGTGTAACACCTGGTGAGTTCGCCAGGTCTGTTAATGGATGAGAAGGTTCGGGGCCCTGATCCAGTTTTCTTTCCTCTGGATCAGGGTGCTTTCTATATACTGCCTGGTCAGCCCTGACAAGCTTTGCCAGACCTGACCAGGGCTATAGCTAGTGTTGGCTGCTCCCTTCCTGCTTCCTTCTTTGCTCGCTTCTCAATCACTCATGAATATATAATAAAAACCATTTTATTTCATGTCTACTACACTAGTGATCCTCTTTGCAACTGAAGAATGGCAACTTGAGAATGGAACTGCAACTTGAGAATGGAATTGCAACTTGAGAACGGAATTGCAACTTGAGAACAGAACTGTGACTGGTGTAAGAGATGGCAACTGAAGAATGGCAACTTGAGAATGGTGTCAGCAACTTGAGAATGGAACTGTGACTGGCATAAGAGATGATTCAATGATCATTGCAACAGCATTACTCACCTTCAATTTAGGACCTTTGGCTTCTTGTGGAAGGTCCAGTTGATGCATTCGAGACCGATTTATGTTTCTTCAATGTCAATTTGACAGTGCTTCCAAGTCCAGGCCCAGTGGGAGAATTGTCAGTGGGAGAAATGCCATTGGGAGGAAAACTGCCATTGGGAATAATGCCAGTAGGAGACAAGCCACTTTGAATGGCAAAGGCTTGAAACATTTGCATGAATTCTCTTGCATGAGGATCAAGAGAAGTGCTTTGTGGGGTCCATGGGCCCTGGACCATTCGTGTTGACAAGGACTAGCAACATGATCAAATATGTACATGGGAAGTATTGGCCTGAGGAGATTCAGGAGGGCTTGGCAACCAATTCCCATCACCAGTATTCATCTCTTGTCCTTGTTCGTCATTGCCAGTGTCATTGCTATTACCTGAAGGTGCTGAATTTTGGGGCTCTTGTTTGTTTGTTTGGGCCATTTGCTGATGTCGAATACCCCAGAACATTTCTATTTCTCACAATTCATTGTCCATATCGCTTTCTGTTTCACTTTCATCCACCTCAGCCTTGTGTCTCAATTCCTCAAAATTACATTCCCTTCTGATTTCAGCAACAATCCTTAGTTGAACGCATAGCAAACTTACTTATCAAATCTGTTGAATATCTTCTGGACCATTGGGTCTTGCGTGTTGCTCAGAACAGTGATGATGTTATTATAAAATGTTTCAAGATCCATGCCCTCAACATTATCACCCCACTTGTCAGCTGATGAGATTGCAAATCGAACCTGTAAGTTATAGTCAGCTGAGATCATCATCTTTACTATGTAAAGCACTTCAACATCCCTGGGTTGCTGCATACACAATTGTATATTTGTCACTTTTCATAAATGCAAGCTTTCCAGTCTTGCACCAGCTATCCTTCAGCGTGATAAGTTTTGGCTTGCAAGCAGTCCTTGGACCAGTCATGATGTGGTGATAGATGCGAATCACTAAGTGACCCTCAAGGAGTCCACCAAGCTTGTGCCGTGGGTCATAATGCTGGAGTTTGTCATATAAGAATGTTGGGAAGTGCATCTCTTTGATCTCACACTCACCATTTTGCACTTGTGCTATGAATATACTGGGATCAATGTCGAATTCATCAAGTTTATGTCGAGGACAAAGAAGACGGGCTGTTTGTTGGTGGTTGAAGCCTTGATTATGCTTGATAGTGGCTTGAATGCATGGGAAAATGACTTCACTTGTCGAGTTCAAGTTGAGTGGAATATATTCAATAATAGCTTTCTTCAACACTTTTGTATCATCAGAGCATGTGTTAGATGCCTTTTGATGCATCTGGAGCCCAAAATCAGTAAATATATGCGCATATATAACACTCATGAAGTTAATAAATGTGTCAAGGCCATTTCTTTCTTCTACAATCTCTTTGAGTAACACTGGTCCATTGGGGATGAGCTCCATAATCTGGTCAAAGCACTCAAGCTCCTTTTGTACATTTTCCCTACTCAGATCTCAGTCACATGAATGTTATTAGCACATGATTCAACTCACTCTTTGAGCTTTGCAAGCTTTGCTTTATGCTGCATGTGTGCATCAACAGGTGCAATCCGAAACCAGATCCCAATGCTTAAAACTTGCTTGACTCGGACAAAAGGGTTGATTCCAACAGGTATCCAATGGCCAATGGTATGGTACAATGATAGGTGCTTCCTGCTCTTGGATCAGTATGTGATTGATGCTGAGCATGTGACTATACTGACATCAATTCCTTATTTGTGGAGCCCTGGTCCCATGCCTTCATGTCTAATACCAGGCGTCATGCTTGGAGGGATTTGCCTGCCTCACTGCCTGATTCACTGTCCGAAGACATGGTGGGGGAACTTGAAGGAGGATAAGGTGTGATCGGATGATGTCATGGGCCATTTAACATTCCTCAGAGCCATGTGACCACATTCACACGTTCTATGCTACCAGCATGCCAAAGGCTTTGAGAAAGAAATACAAATGCCATACACCCAGCTGTTGAATTCCTACCAAGTCCAGTATTTAATAAGGACTTGGGTCTGGAACTCTGTACTGTAAGTCTGGAGTTGTCTCCACACAACTCCAACCATGGGAATAACATTTCGGACCTCTCAATCATGTCTGTGGAACTCTGGTTTACACCTGTGGACATTATTATAGAGTTCACTCTATTTATATCTTGACAGATATTATAGAGTTGGACAGATATTATAGAGTTTGACATCTGTCATACTCAGACAATAGTGCACCATGTGCACGACTGTGCATTGCTGTGCTTTACACAGCACCTGACAGTCCCATGACTGTAGGATGATAAAGCACAATAGAAATCTGCAGTCCATGCTATTTATAGAATGGAACTCCGGACCACAACTCTGTAGATTAGACATATATAAACCTGTGTAGGTAGATGAGAATCTACATCCTCTTTACTCCAAGAGATCCAGCTACAGCTACAAGTAAGTGTTTCACTTACTTAGCTCTACTATTCTGCTGCGTCTGTTGCCATGATGCTTCGACAGGTTATGGGCCCTGTCTGCTCGCAGACCTGATGGCTTTGACCCTAGGCACCTTGTCTCAAGGACAAGGAAGGGCAACATTGCTGTCACAGCCCCTGGGAGGAATTCTGGAACTCCGGAAATCCGCTTTTGGTACATCTATCAAAGGTAAATCAGGTTTGTTAGTAGCTGTAGCTGTAGTTTTTATCAGGTATCTACTACATGTTTGAGTAGGCTAATGTAACCTTGGAGCTCACCAAACAAAGAGCCGGAATGGAGTTTGACAAACTCCAGTCCCTGCTTGGAGAAGCACAAGAATGATACTCAGTGTGGTTCATCTCACCAACCCCAGGTTTCTGTGTTACCCCGGTATTACAAAAACCATGATCTGGACATGTCCTATGGACCTGATGTCTGGGGCAGTTTGTGGACACTGCCTATCAACATCCTCCAGGTTTAGGGCCATCTCAGATGGATAAAGACTGGAGTGGGTTCTGCCCTGTCCCCTGGTCAAAAGGCTTCATTGCCCCCCTATTGGCCATGAATAATTAAGCGATTATATCATTATATGGGTCTTTGTCCCATCTTTCCACGGAACTCCAGAATTCCGGAGTTCCAGACTTTGTTCCAGAATTTGTAGTCAGTAAGCAGGGTCGTGCTGCTTGGACATTGTTCCATGGTACACGCAGACCAGTGGGGGGGATGGACTAGCCATTCCTTGCCTAGATGTAGGTCACTTCTTAGCAGCAGTTGTATACAATTGTTCCAGACTTAGTTAGAAATTTTTGAAGTGCTGTCAGGGAATTTGATGGAGCCCCAAGGCAGACTGGAAGGCCGGATCCCTTCCTGGCGATGAAAACTACCATAAAGTGATTTCCTGTCTCTGCCTAGCAGGCATCAGTGGCCTGTAACCTGGAGTTCTCATGGAACTCCACCAGCTTTCACTATCACTTTAAAAAGCGAATGCTAACTGGAATTTTTTCCAGACTTCAACTCTATTGACAACTCCAAAAACGCATTTTTTGATAATAAAACATATTTTGTATCTGCATAAATACAAACATGTCATCCATCTCCAACTCCACTGTTTCCTCCTCTTCTGCCTCCACCTCCAAATCTGTTGCCAACTCTGGCAACAATTCCGGCAACAATTCCATTGCCAAATCCATCACCAATTCTGTTGCCAATTCTGGCAATTCATCTCTGCTCATCCCGCTTTCCTCCTCTGACTCTGGAAACTCCTGAAAAGTCAGTTCTGCCAATTCCAGAAAACCCAGAGTTGGAACTTCCTCTGGGAAAAAGAGTGGATACTTCGAACTCTGTCTGGAGTTCACCCGCAACTCTGATGAGAAATCAGAAAATGCAGCCCTGTTCAACATAGCTTCGTGCTACAAAGGAAAACAGGTGATTACCAAGTTCAAGTTAGGAAAAGTAAAAAATTCTAACTTGATCATAAAGTAGGAAGCCAATTCCACTAGCAGACTTCAATCTCCACACTCTGCATCTCCACATTCCACAAGCACAGGAAACAAAGTGGACAAACTGGAGTTGACAACTCCGGACTCACTCCCTTCCCTCCACTCCATCTCTCCTTCTCCTGTCATCAAGCAGGAGGAGATTACACCTCTGCTCCATGGGAATTTATTCATTCCTGTGACTTACAAGAGGCGTGCTGGTAAAGCGTGTGCTACTGGCTCTGGGCCTTCAGCCTCAGTTGATTCCAGGTTTGCCAATGACTTGTTAATGTTAAGATCGATGTCCTCGACGCGATTCGTTCTAAGTCGACAGTGACAAACAGAGTCTCGGTCTGTTCCCAGTCTACTGGACAGAGGTTCTGACGTCTAGTCTGATTTTCCTGAAATAGAGAATGAGTGGCAGCATCATAAGCTGACCAAGGTGGCCCATCTGCACACTTGGTTTCTAAAGGGGGAACAAATCCTATAAAGGCAAAAAACCTTAATAAAACCATTCACTCTAGAGTGAAATATGCCTAAAGGAAGATTTGTGCAAAATAATGCACAAGCAGGTCTGAGTAATCGACCTGCATTTGTCCCCTTTGGAAACAAGAAAGGACCTAATTGGGAGAAAAACAGGCAAAATAGAGATAACAGGCAAAAGAAATGAAACCTGATCTCTAAAGCCAATCATTCTCCTGAGGAACTTACCAAGAAGGAATGGCAAAATCTTAAATGATTTGCCAATATGGTTATCACAGATAACCATAATATGGATGTGGATGCTCCACAACCATCATCTTCAAAGTTGATTGATAGGATTAGTCCTAAATCAGACCAAGTCAATCCTGAGACTCATAAAATTTTGAGTAGGATCAGAGATCTAAAAGGAAAAGGCAAAGATCTCATTAAAGAAGACTTTGGTCCTGGACATCCAATTGAAGGCAAAAGATGTCGAATTGATGATGATAATGCCCTTGAAAAATTGAAGATGTTGTGGAACAACCAATTGAAGGCAAAAGATGTCGAATTGATGATGATAATGCCCTTGAAAAATTGAAGATGTTGTGGAACAACCAAAATTGGAAACTGGTTACTGGGATGAGGACTTAATGTATGGATTTCTCACTCTTCATGATCAAATTGCTGATTATAAATCAGCAATGAACATGATAATTACTATGAAGAGCAATTTGACTATGATGAAGCCTTTGCTGATGATGGCAGAATGTAGTCAAATTGATGGTAAGCTCATAGATAGCAGATGTGAAAGTAGCTTAATAGCTACTAATGTAATAAAATCTGCTTCATCTTTAAATAAAAGTGAGAATAAGGAATATTGGATAATAGACTCAGGTGCTTCAGTGCACATAACTAATGACAAATTTGACTTTGTCAAGTATAATCCATATCCACAACCAGAAGAAATCAAAACAGCAGATTCTAAATCAGCTGCTATGATACTGTTATGATTGCAATGTAATGTTTTGTAGGACTATTCTTGTCATTACCTTTATTACTCATATCTACTGCACATGGACAGCCTCTTCCTTTTGTAACTACCTTCATATTTCCTTTCTCAGGTCGTTACAGCTTCTCTTCCTTTTTCATCTCTATTGTTTTCTAAACATATATAAACCCTCATGTATCATCCTTTCTTTAGTTCCAATTTAATCGAATCTTGCCCTTGTCATTCTGAACGATCTCGAGTGCGCTTCTCTTTGTCATCACACTCACTCTCTTCTCGACCTTCATCACCATCAGACTTAACATTGGAACTATTGTCCAGTAGACTGGGAACAGACCGAGACTCTGTTTGTCACTGTCAACTTAGAACGAATCATGCCAAGGACATCGATCTTAACACAAATTGGAACTCACGACTCGCTCAGTGTATCTACACTGGCACCCACACATTGAACAAACCTCCGAGCAAGACAGAAATACTATCTAGATAAATGAGAAGTTTATCCATTGACCACCAGAGAAGGTTGGCACTATTTATCAGGAACTAGGAAACAGAATCCACCAGTACCCAGTGAACTCTTTGAAGGAGAAGAACAGGAAGGAGACCACTACGACACACTACCAGCAGACCTTTGGATACAGTGGATAAACAAAGGCAGAGACATACCAAAACAATTACACTTTGCCCCTACCAAAGAACCAGAACAAACCTGGTGGGAAAAGTTCTGTTATGCATACAACTTCATATAGAAGATGAATACATTGCATTCACCCCAGAAATTTGCATCGCTTTGGGAAGAATACAAGGAGAAGAAACAGATCAAATACAAGTTAGAGCCAGAACAAGCACCAAAGGACCCTGAACCCCCGAAAACCGAACCAGAAATGGCAACTGAAACTGCTGCTCCGAAAGGAGATATTAAACCACAACTGATTACAGTATTCACAGGAAAAAGAATTGAGGCACGCTGTTAGGATGGATCCCACCACAACCACAGGTCTCAGAGAGAATGATAACAGAGACGAGATGTATTGACACAGTAGACCAGTAAGCTGGGTAAGAGCAAACTATCTAGAGTCTTAGGACTCCTACCTACAGACACACCTCCTTATATACCTCAGCCCATGGTCTGTGCGCACAGACTACACTGCCCTGAAGGCTATGCACATGCAGCAACAGCCTAGACCCTTCCATAGCCAGACTACTCTGGACCCCTATGCCTAGACCTTCATACAGCCACCCATGGCTTACCTAACCAGTCCTTCCATAACGGATCCCCTAAGCCCCTATGCATATTGGTATGTCGTCCTGTGTCCATAGGCCTCCAGATAAAATATAGAGAAATAAGGAAAAATAGATATAGTCATAACATGACCCCCCCTTAAGGCTTCATGTCCCAGGAAGCCACGTTGGTTGTAAAAAGTTAATCTGAG
>JAENRT010000129.1:9194-23350 GCA_032173475.1 Amanita phalloides
CTCAATCTCTACTGGCATATACATACTGATGACTTCCCAACAGGATACCATCAACCTTGGGTGAATCATTGGAGCACTGCACCCATCATTGAGGTCTTTACACTCCCCCACACAGTCCAGGCACTGTGCCTGGACTTCCAAGCACTTTACTCTTAGCCCCCTAAGATGCTCAGACTCCAAGCTCAGTCAGGACTACTAGGACTCCACTTGGACTCCAAGTCTTTTGAGCAAGCCAGACTTTTTGGCAGGAAACCCACCCAAAATTGAGCTCACACTCTGAGCTCAGTCCTAACAGACTCCCAATTGACTCTGAGACTGGTCTCAGAAGTCCTAGGACTGATAATGCTCAGAGTCTGAGTGAACTCCAAGCAGTGTGGTGGGATGTGGTGAGGTCTTTACCCTGGGCCACATATTCCACATGGAATCTGCATGGAGTCTGTGGATTCCCAGTGGATTCCCAGTGGATTCCCAGTCCATCCCAGTCCTGGTGCTGGGAATTCCTAGGACTCCCACTGCTGGGAATGGCTGGGACTGGCTGGGACTGAGAATGAGTCCTTGCTTATGTCACATGTCATATGACCAGTAGATGGTCTGTGCACACCAGACAGGTATATAAAGACAGCTGTCAGCACCCAGTTTCTGCATTCCCCCTCTTCAAAATTTGATTAATGTGACAACCACCATTGTCTACATAAGCACCTTCCTTTGTTGGACAACTATACTTTCTTCTTCATTAGTATGGATTATACATTGTCACCACTCACACAGTGTGACCCTTTTTATTATGCCATAATATCTTATGCTTGCTTTACAAGACACAGGGAAACCTCTGAAATCATTGTTCAGCACTAATCTTGAGCATGTGTAGAAAGGCAATTCAAAGTGTGAAAAATTGAATGTATGTGGGAAGTCAAACAGGATATGTGACTATGGGAAAATGCAAATGCTAATTTAGTGTATTGTGGGAATGCATATAACAAGTTTAATTTGACTGTGGGAATATGAATCCAGTGTGGGACAGTAATGAGCTGTGAAGGTGTATACATAATTGGGAAATTTAGTCAATGTGGGAGTGCATAAAGCATGTTAAGTTGACTGTGGGAAATTCAATGCTTGTGGAATATGTGCATGAAGTTAGTTTGGCTGTGGGACATTTTATTGGGTGTGGGAATAGATACAGGAAGTTATTCTGGACTATGAAAATGTGGGAAAGTATGAGTCAACTGCAAGAATGCATACAAAATGTCAAGAATGTGAGTGTGGGAAAATTAGTCTAATGCATGCAGGAAGTTAATTTGACTGTGGGAATTTTTGTGTAGTGTGGGAATGCATACAGGAAGTCAACTTAACTGTGGGAAAATGAAATACAGTGTGGGCATATGCAAAAGAAGTTATTCTTACCATGGGAGAGTATGTGTGGGAAATTTGGTGTAGTGTGGGAATGTGTACTGCATGTGATCTGCTATACTATATGAGTGGGAGTGACCTGGAATGGATGACTGGGAATGACTGGGAACATCTTTCAGTCCTAGTCACTCCAAAACATGGTCGAGTGGGAATATGGTGGGACTGAGTGGGACAGACTGGGACTCCACTGGGATTCACTGGGAGTCCACTGGGAACTGTGGATGAGGGTAAAGTACTGGGATGTGGCCAATCTACAGCCATTATATAACTAATGTGACTGTGTGACACATGCAGTCACATTGATGAGGTTTGCTCAGTTTCGGCCAGAGACAGGGGCTTTCCCTTTCTAGTCAGCTTAGTCATAGGTAGTTTTAAGTTACATTGTCCACATAGTAACACAAGCAATAATGTAGCCCTCTCCCTCATAATCATCTGTTTCTTCTCGTTTCTTGCTCATTTCTCCTCTCCTTCTCATACAGCATTGCCACACTCCTAAGTCATCATGCCATCACTCAGTCACACAGTGTGTATGAAACGAATGCATGTCACCAGATAGCTGACACTTCCATTTCACAGCCTGCCCCATATGTCTACCAGGATACTGGTTCTCCTGCCAGTTTTGGGTGATGTTTAACAGTGTCACACTGCTGTTTATCATCACAATGCATACTTGGACATGACATTGTGCATGTGACACAAAATGACTGCTGTGCACAGCTTACCATCATCACCCATAAACCCTTCATTGTTGACTCACCATGCTGCCAACACCAGATCCAACAGTGCACCACTGCACCATGAAACTGAGCAAGAGAGCCATGCCTCAATCATCACACAGTCCTCCTCGCATCTCCATCCCTCAACCAGTAGTGATCCTCTTGGCACAATCCCTTCACATGTCAACTGATCCGCTTGCACATCAACTGATCCCTACCACATCCTACCATGTCAACTGATCTTGCAACTGACTCCTTACCTCCCTTGACACCCCCCATTGACTGACTGCCCCATACTCTTGCTCTCCCCTTGTGAACCTATTATTATTTTATTACTTTTACTTTATAAAAATAATAGAACTGAACAGGTCTTGAATACTAGTTGGAGTATCTGTCCATCCCTTCTAGATGTATTGGCTCTGTTGTACCTGGTACAACTACCACTCCTGGGCCTGGTTGCCTTTGTCATTCTGACATGAAGGCTGATGACATAGAGGAACAGAGAGAAGACAGTGAACAAACTGTGTGTAATAATATCTGCCATTCTGAATTATACTGAATAACATGTCAGACTGATGACAGTAGTCATGATGGTGATGACAGAGGGAATGAGCAAGGAAGCATCTTGATGAATCTGTGAGTTATGATTTATTGCATAATGTTGACATTTCTAAATGTGTGGTCAGGATGATGGGAAGGTTGAAGATGATGAGAATCAGGATGGGGGGGGTGGGGGTGAGGTTGCAATCCTAGTAAGTGTGAACAGCATGGCATATCATTATTTCTAAGCATGAGTTAGGATTGAGAATGCTGAGGTGGAAGAAGGCAGGGATCCTGCTGAAAGTTGCAACTGACATTGGGAATGAAGTAAGTTAATCCATATGTTCATTTGCTATTAATACCAATATCAGCTAGCTTCATTTGACAATGGCCAATCCTTACAGTGTGCTCTAGGACACTGGAGGCATTATTAGGGGCAAGGCAACAGGAAATGTCTTTAGCTGGCAGAATGTTACAAAACTATGCGAACATTTTTCAATTTTCTATGTCAGCCCCTTCCTTTCCTGACTATCTATGCATCGCCAACATCTCCTCTATGATTATGCAATGTCACGCTCACATAAGCGTGACCCTTTTCATCTATGACATATGCTTACATCGTTTCGTTTCTATGATGTGTCGCTATGTATCACTAATGACGCATTATGATCTCATAGCTATGATATCATTCTCTAACACGTTCACTACTTTACAGACAGTAGGTTTACGTATAAATACGAGAGTTGTCTTAGGTCGAACCTTAGTTGACTTAGCTTGTAATACACCAAGTTACATCTCTGGGAACTCTAAGTTCTGTGAGATTGTCAAAGTCATTGTTCAAAGTGCTCTCAACCACCTCACTCGTCTCAAGCCTGAGTCTCCTTCGCGGACTTAGCGCTGTCTACTCAATCGCATTTCGCCAGACTCTTCATTGTTATTGTCTCGGACATCCTCGTGGCATTACGTCATTGATTAGATGGACGACGACTCGTCATCATAACAATTTAAGCGAACTTACCAAGACAGCTCGAGTACCAGCTCGATAGCGCTCCAACGTCGAACTTCCCAGACGCGGTTGGTACCGGACCCTATTCAAGATTTTCAGGAGTATTCACCAGAGGAGCTCCACCACCAATAAAGCTACTAGAGGGATCAGAGAAACTACGTTCTTGACGGACTTCAAGATCTACAAGGATACCCCGCGATCAGATCTGGAAATACAAATCAGACCGATTCCTTCGTCGCACCCAGTAACTTCTGGACACCACAAAAAGAGAATCGCCGCCCAACGGATCTCATAAATTCAGAATCATTACTACCTCGAAGGGAGTAGAAGTCACATTTAACAAATACAAATCGCGTTGGACCTATTTCTCTGAAGGAACAAGAACATATCTAGAGACGAAGCATTCCTAGGACCTTACTACGTACTGGAGGATCGACAACGTCCTGAGCACTCAGACCGAATCTGCCGAGAATCTTCCAGCGGAAGGGGAAATTCGCGCACCCAGTGACTCGGATTCAGACTCGCTCAAAGGAGCAGAATCTAGAAGAATCCAGTGACCTATTTGAGACTGCCCCATTTAATCGTTTCACAGGACTCAGAAACCGTACAGCCTAGTCCTTTACAGTTCATATCCTCATTAGAAACAACCGAAACCCTTTATCTTTAGACCTCGCACAGCCGATCGTTCCACCATCGCAAACAGGAACGCACACGAACCACAAAAGAACCAACTCCACCGCCAGCATCTCCATCAGAACCACACACCACACACCTACACCCAAGTACGCCAGATGTAGACATGGCTGATGCACAAGCAGACAACAATCGCAGCATCAAGGGTCCTATGCCCACTAAATTCGAAGGCAATCGAAAATTAGCCGAGCTATTTATAAATGATTGCGAGATGTTCTTCATTTAAACACCAATTATAACACAGATCGGAAAAAAATCATCTTCGCATTTATGAATATAACAGGCAACGCAGCTCAATGGAAACTTGCTAAAATCGAGGACCTTAATGAACAACTGACTGGGGAACATGGGCCGCTTTCAAAGAAGCGTTCCTATCCAATTGGAAACAAGTGGACAGCCCTGGGAGAGCAATGACGGAGTTATACAAAATCGTGCGAATGCGGAAGAAAATGCCTATTTTAGCGTATATGGATAAGTTCAAGGAACTGATCAAGAAGTCTAAAATTAGAGAAGAAGCCGCCATCACACCTCTATTCTCGGAAGGACTTCCCCCTGAATGTGTCCATCAGATCTTGATGCAGAACCCTGCAAATCTACAGGGATGGTATGACGCAGCCCAACGATATGCAAATGCCAAAAGCAGGCTAGGCGTTTTAGCTGGACTATCCACAGCAGGGAATGGAAGACCTTCGCCCAGACACAGAGATCCAGATGCCATGGATGTTGATGCGGTTATTATCGCTGCTCTTTCAAAAGAAGAAAGAGAACGACACGTCAAGAAGATTGTGTTTCATATGTCACAAAGGGGTCATCAATCATCAAAATGCCCATGAGGAAGCCACACAAGGGACGAAAGGAATGATTTAAGAAAGGAGTAAAGAGTCACGACCCTGCCGTCACATCAGAGCCGCCTCCACAGAACTGGAGGGTACGAGGCTGAGGGGAACGAAGAAAGAGTTAGAAGATGGCCAATGAGGAACACCACAAAATGATGGCCATCAGAGTCTTGATGGGCATTTGTCTCCAGAAAGATCTCTCAATCTGCTAGCTGAACAGGATTTTTAACCAAGGGTCACACAACAGTGGATGTTGATCCTATCCCTCGGATTCTATCTATATTTGCGGTGTACAGTAAATCTTTGACCAATAGAAGATTTCCATCCCTATTATCATCGAGTCCGATAAACCCACTGAAACCGCCTTGGTTGACTGCGGAGCAGAAGGCCTGTTCATTGACGCATCCATTGCCCATAAATGGAAGCGTGTACCACTCAGACAATCCATCAAATTCAGGAACGTTGATGGATCAGAAAACGAAGCAGGAGAGATCACAGAAAGGTGTCTGGTCACCTTCAACATAAACAACAAAGTAATGACGCACTGGTTTCTGGTGACGTCATTAGGAGATCAGAACTTATCTTGGGGCTGCTTTGGCTCGAGAGCATAACCAATAATAGATTGGCGGCGAGAAAACTCTGGAATTCGTAATTCCGAAAAGACAGTATCTGCGCACAAATACGGAGTCTTTGGGTCCAAATGGATCTAGAAGATGTGGCAGAATACGACGACGCTCTAGTCAAACAGTACACGATGTCACACAGTGGGACTGTCGCCCAGACAGAGGTCAGCTCGCTGTATGTGGCTGAGGAATCAATTTCGGAAGTAGCGATCCGCAAATTCACCCCAGCACAACAGATGGAGCATCGCTATAAAGGTTTGGCAGTACCAAGCTCTGCTGAGGACGTAAAGGTACCTCTCGAGTACTCAGAATGGAATTCTGTATTCGAAAAAGAAGCCTCAGAACGTTTTCCCGAGACAAGACCATGGGATCACGCCATCGAAATAAAAGAAGGATTCATCCCTCGAAAATCAAAGATCTATAATCTTGTCCCATTAGAAGGAATCCGCTAGACGATGGATTAAAGAACAACTTGCAAAGGATATATCAACAATCAAAATCGCCACAAGCATCGCCCTTCTTCTTTGTTCCTAAAAAGGATGGGTAAAGGCCCTGAGACCCGTGTCAAGACTATCGGTACCTAACGAATGGACTAAACCATTCATATCCTTTACCCCTGATTCTCCGATCATGATCAAGCTTAAAGGAGCACACTACTTTACGAAACTTGATCTCAGATGGGATCAACAATGTCCGGATCAAAGAAGGCGATGAATGGGAAGCGCTTTTCATTACCAACAGAGGGATTGTTTGAACCAACAGTAATGTTCTTTGGACTCGAACTCGCCAGCAAACGTTTCAAGCATGATGGACGATTATTTCAGAGACATGATTGATGAAGGGATGGTTTGGTCATCTACATGGATGACATCCTGATTGTGCAAGCACAAAAGAAGAACTCGAGTCACAACTAAACGGCGTTCTGGAATGGCTACAACACCACGATCTTTTCTAAAATTGGAAAAATGTAATTCGCCAGGAAGAAGTGGAATTCTTGGCATGAATTGTATCCACAATACAGTCAAAATGGATCCGATCAAATTAGCCGGATTAGGGATTGGCCCATTCCTACTACGGTTAAACAAGTACGCTCATTTTTAGGTTTTTGGCATTATTACCCCGTTTTATCGGCTCATTTCGCACCACCTCGCAAAACCCTTGCCGACTTAACAAAAAAGAACAAAATTTGGGACTGGGTCAGCAGAATGCAAGTGTCATTCGACCTCTAAAAGAACATTTATGACGCCTGTCTTAGCTATGCCAGAATGCAACTAAACCGTTTATTTTGGAAACCGATGCTTCCAAATGGCTATAGGTGCTACCCTACTCAAGCGGATAGCAACGGAAATTACACCCATGGTGGATACCTCTCTCAAGGCAAGTGGGAATATGGTGGGACTGAGTGGGACAGACTGGGACTCCACTGGGATTCACTGGGAGTCCACTGGGAACTGTGGATGAGGGTAAAGTACTGGGATGTGGCCAATCTACAGCCATTATATAACTAATGTGACTGTGTGACACATGCAGTCACATTGATGAGCTTTGGCTCAGTTTCGGCCAGAGACAGGGGCTTTGCCCTTTCTAGTCAGCTTAGTCATAGGTAGTTTTAAGTTACATTGTCACATAGTAACACAAGCAATAATGTAGCCCTCTCCCCCTCATAATTCATCTGTTTCTTCTCGTTTCTTGCTCATTTCTCCCTCCCTCCTTCTCATACAGCATTGCCCACACTCCCTAGTCATCATGCCATCACTCAGTCACACAGTGTGTATGAAACAGACTGCCATGTCACCAGATAGCTGACACTCCATTTCACAGCCTGCCCCCATATGTTCTACCCAGGATACTGGTTCTCCTGCCAGTTTTGGGTGATGTTTAACAGTGTCACACTGCTGTTTATCATCACATGCATACTTGACATGACATTGTGCATGTGACACAAACATGACTGCTGTGCACAGCTTCACCATCAATCACCCATACACCCTTCATTGTTGACTCACCATGCCTGCCAACACCAGATCCAACCAGTGCACCACTGCCACCATGAAACTGAGCAAGAGGAGCCATGCCTCACGGAGTAGACTCCATGGACAAGAACTATCGTTCACGCGTATTTACTATACCCAACCAGTGTCTAAAAATTATATGGGTGGGAAGACAGAATTTGAACGCGAGTACCTGGAAAAGTTAGAACGTAATTGGCAAAAATGGAAAGGAAATCGCTGAGAGAGGAACAAACAGATCTGATCATGTGGAACCCGATCCTTGAAGAGGGGGTTATGTACGATTTCTTTATTTTCTCATTTTCATGAATTAATATAAGAGCAGCACAGGGAGGTTATGTCAGCGACTACAGGATGGCTGAGTCATCGAGAGTCAGGAGGGAGAGGTCACATGATTTGACTCATGGGGACATGAGGTCAAAAGGTATATAAGAGTGGTTAGTAGGTAGTGCACTTAGGCCTTATGATTGTTTCTGTCGTCCACAGATCAACTATAGCTCTTTCCTCTTTCTTCTTTCTCAAACCTTGAGGTTACGTTGGAACGACCTTCTAACAATGACTGGTTATGACCAGTCTTAAATAACTGCTTATAGACCAGTTTTGAACCATTAATGAATTATAAATGTAAGGTGGGTACACCTCTGACCTCTAGGTTTTAAACAAAAAAAAGATTTAGGCTAATTGGATCAGAGCTCATGAATGTTATACAAAGCAATATCACTATGGTTGAGTTGTCAAGGTTGTTGAGGCTTGACAGTGAGTGAGATTAATCAAGGAAATATTCAATCACCAGACCTGGTATTAACAAGATCAACAGTTGAACCGCTTTGGCACCATGCCAAGGGCAACCTTCAATCCAAATGATCTCAAGATGTAGAAGCTGTGGAAAGGACACTCAATTGTATGTTGAGTACTTCAGCAGGGCAAGGAGGAACTTTTTGATGTGGATAATGTGCAGGCTGGCACATTGTGGAATGATGTGATGGAAGGAGATATGGGGGTGGAGGAGAATGTGGCAAGAAGAGGGCATGGAGGGGCTGAGTGGGGTGCTAGGGTTTAAGAGGTGAGATTCATGAGTGTCCAAGAAGGACACCTGCCTACAGGATCAGCCATTCATTTGAACCTTTTCAAATGGGTCAATAATGTGAGCAATGCATGGGAGGCTGTCAGGGCAGACAGCACATTATATGAGCAAGGTGGAGAAGGGATGAGCCAGTGTGGCTACTCTGGCACCTGGAGCATGGTGAGAAAAGGCATGGTGGTGGAGGAGAAGACAATGTTTGGGGCAATTGTTGGGTGATGAATTGGTGTGGGGAAAACCAGTGCAGGTGATGGTTGACCATTGCCTTCACTCAGCTCATGTGTGAATGTGAGCAGCAGAAGAAGCCAAGACCCTGCACTGATCAGTAAGTGAATTTCATTTGTATTGATATGTGCTGTGCTGATTGAGGTCTTTCTAGAGGACTGCCATCATTTATGGGGAAAGGGGGCATAGTGAAGGCACTCAATGTGATCATTTAGTGCCAAATCACTTGTGGGGCAATGGTGGTAGGATGAAGACATTCTTCAAACTGATGTCATTGACATTTTCATCTTGCAATGCAAAAAGTGAAGCTCTCTCAATATTTTGAGGTGAGCAACAAAGGTGCTGGATGAAGTCTAGGCAAGATGATATGTTGGATTGTCTTGTGCCACACTCAGTGAGTCAGAGAGTGATTTGAAGGTGAATTACTGGAAATTGTATGAAGGTGTTCAGTTCACTGTTGGCAATGTCTTTCAATTCTGCAAGGGAAGGAGGAGCATCTCCATGTGTTGATGACAGTGCTCACTGTGCCATGACATGGTGGGGTTTTTCAAAATGACTTGGTGGCACTGGGTGCAGTACTTTACACTGCCCCACATGTTCCAGTGGACTCTGGTTCAGTCTCGGCATTTCCTGTCATTTTAGATGGGACCTACCATCCTGGCATAGTCCTTGGTGAAGTCCTGGTCATGTCAACCAGGGAAAATTCAGTATATTTACATCCTACCATGTAAATAACAGTAAAAAACTTGCATTGTCCTGGCCCAGTCCTGGTCAATTACTGCCCATTGAATATCACACATCCTGCAGCCTAAATACTTACAAATAATACAAACTAAGGATGTTTGTCCTCAACTTCCCATGTTTTCTCAGCCTCAACCCACTTTGCAATACCTCTGGCACATTCTGTCACAAATTTCATGAATTTTTATTATCTTCCCACACCTATGTCAATATTCTCCCACAATCTTCCCAGGTCTTTCACACTTTGTACACATCCCCTGACACTACCTGTGGGGGGTGCATATATATTTAGACTAGGCACACTTATACTTATATACATCACCATCACTGCCAATCACCTGCCAACACCCACTGCTGCCACTTACTGTCCTGTTTTATTTGGTTTATAATCTCAGAATGTAACTGTTCAATTTACATAATTTATTTTTTGTTGGAAAGCCCAGGCTTACATCTACCAGGCATCAATAAGTTTATATTTTTAGCTGATGAACTTATGTAGATATAGTAGGGCAATCAAAAAATGAACATCAACCATAGTAAGCACTTCTTCACCCCCTATTGTTAGCTCTTATAAGCTTTCATAGCAAATCCAGTGAGGTGTTACACTATTTGTTTGTCTCATAATATCGAATTTCCGCCGAGTATCTAAAATGTGAGAATTTCGACATGACCTATTAACAAAAATGTAGAGGGGACAAACCTGACCTCAAATACATAAACCAAATAATTAATAAACATAGTATATGATGAAGATATTTGTGATTTTCTTCCCAGAGAACAGCAATGGAACATGAAAGTCAAAATCATAGTATGCAGTATTAGCATCAAGTGTGGATTGGAGTGAATCTGAACCTGATCAAAATAAGCATATGCATGTAAACAATATGATTGTCACAGCAAGGAGCAGGCAGTCTGGTGTATTTCTAATGACTATTGCTTTTTGGACCACAATGAAGTCAATGATTATGTGAACTGGTGAAATGTGACATGTTGTCAACATGTAGAAAGTATCTGTGCCAATGATTATTACTTTTTGGATTGTGGAAGAAATATAACATGTTGGTGACATATGACAAATGTAGGCTGTGATTGAATAGAGCATGTGGGAAGTGACTGAAAAAATCAGTATAGTTTGGGAATGGCATACAGGAAGCTAATTTAACCGTGGGAAAATTCGATGCAGTGTGAGAATATGTACAGGCATATTATTTTGAATATGGGGAAATGTAGCTGTAGGGATATACATATACAAATGTCCAGATGTGAGTGTGGGAATAATCACTGTGATGTGGGAATGTGGAGAGGAAGTTGGTTTGAGTATGGGAAATTTAATTGTCATGTGGGAATGTGCACAGGAAGTAATTCTGATTGTAGGCAAATGGAAATGTATACCAATGACCAGATGTGAGTGTGGGAATAATTAGTGTAATGTGGGAATGTATAGAGGGAACAGGACTTACCAGGAGTCCTGAGGAGTCTTGAGGATTTGCCAGGACTCCACATGGTGTCCTGGTTGAGTCCTGGCATTTTTTGCAGAGAATTGGGACTTTCTAATCCCCACCCTGTGTGAAATGTACAAGTGAGTGCACATCCATCCAAGTTGGACACTGCCACACATCTGCTTGCACTGACATCACTTATACATTTCTCAATCTCTACTGGCATATTACATACTGATGACTTCCCAACAGGATACCATCACCTTGGGTGAATCATTGGAGCACTGCACCCATCATTGAGGTTTTACACTCCCCACAGTCCAGGCACTGTGCTGGACTTCCAAGGCACTTTACTCTTAGCCCCCTAAGATGCTCAGACTCCAAGCTCAGTCAGGACTAAGCTAGGACTCCACTTGGACTCCAAGTCTTTTGAGCAAGCCAGACTTTTTGGCAGGAAACCACCAAAATTGAGCTCACACTCTGAGTCAGTCCTAACAGACTCCCAATTGACTCTGAGACTGGTCTCAGAAGTCCTAGGACTGATAATGCTCAGAGTCTGAGTGAACTCCAAGCAGTGTGGTGGGATGTGGTGAGGTCTTTACCCTGGGCCACATATTCCACATGGAATCTGCATGGAGTCTGTGGATTCCCAGTGGATTCCCAGTGGATTCCCAGTCCATCCCAGTCCTGGTGCTGGGAATTCCTAGGACTCCCACTGCTGGGAATGGCTGGGACTGGCTGGGACTGAGAATGAGTCCTTGCTTATGTCACATGTCATATGACCAGTAGATGGTCTGTGCACACCAGACAGGTATATAAAGACAGCTGTCAGCACCCAGTTTCTGCCATTCCCCCTCTTCAAAATTTGATTAATGTGAACACCACCATTGTCTTACATCAGCACCTTCCTTTGTTGGACAACTATACTTTCCTTCTTCATTAGTATGATTATACATTGTCACCACTCACACAGTGTGACCCTTTTATTATGCCATATATCTTATGCTTGCTTTACAAGACACAGGGAAACCTCTGAAATCATTTGTTCAGCAACTAATCTGAGCATGTGTAGAAAGGCAATTCAAAGTGTGAAAATTGAATGTAATGTGGGAAGTCAAACAGGATATGTGACTATGGGAAAATGCAATGCTAATTTAGTGTATTGTGGGAATGCATATAACAAGTTAATTTGACTGTGGGAATATGAATCCAGTGTGGGACAGTATGAGCTGTGAAGGTGTATACATAATTGGGAAATTTAGTCCAATGTGGGAGTGCATAAAGCATGTTAAGTTGACTGTGGGAAATTCAATGCTTGTGGGAATATGTGCATGAAGTTAGTTTGGCTGTGGGACATTTTATTGGGTGTGGGAATAGATACAGGAAGTTATTCTGGACTATGACAAAATGTGGGAAAGTATGAGTCAACTGCAAGAATGCATACAAATGTCAAGATGTGAGTGTGGGAAAATTAGTCTAATGCATGCAGGAAGTTAATTTGACTGTGGGAAATTTTTGTGTAGTGTGGGAATGCATACAGGAAGTCAACTTAACTGTGGGAAAATGAAATACAGTGTGGGCATATGCACAAGAAGTTATTCTTACCATGGGAGAGTATGTGTGGGAAATTTGGTGTAGTGTGGGAATGTGTACTGCATGTGATCTGCTATACTATATGAGTGGGAGTGACCTGGAATGGATGACTGGGAATGACTGGGAACATCTTTCAGTCCTAGTCACTCCAAAACATGGTCCAGTGGGAATATGGTGGGACTGAGTGGGACAGACTGGGACTCCACTGGGATTCACTGGGAGTCCACTGGGAACTGTGGATGAGGGTAAAGTACTGGGATGTGGGCCAATCTACAGCCATTATATAAACTATGTGACTGTGTGACACATGCAGTCACATTGATGAGGCTTTGGCTCAGTTTCGGCAGAGACAGGGGCTTGCTTTCTAGTCAGCTTAGTCATAGGTAGTTTTAAGTTACATTGTCACATAGTCAACAAGCAATAATGTAAGCCCTCTCCCCCTCATAAATTCATCTGTTTCTTCTTGTTTCTTGCTCCATTTCTCTCCCCTCCTTCTCATACAGCATTGCCCACACTCCCTAGTCATCATGCCATCACTCAGTCACACAGTGTGTATGAAACAGACTGCCATGTCACCAGAATAGCTGACACTTTATTCACAGCCTGCCCCATATGTTCTACCCAGGATACTGGTTCTCCTGCCAGTTTGGGTGATGTTTAACAGTGTCACACTGCTGTTTATCATCAATGCATACTTGACATGACATTGTTGCATGTGACACAAACATGACTGCTGTGCACAGCTTCACCATCAATCACCCATACACCCTTCATTGTTGACTCACCATGCCTGCCAACACCAGATCCAACCAGTGCACCACTGCCACCATGAAACTGAGCAAGAGGAGCCATGCCTCATCATCCATTTCCAGCAAAGAGACAAAGCAAGTGAGGTAAGTACATATATTCTTGTAAGCATGCACTGATGAATCTGGCAGGAAAACATTGAGTGCACAAGTGAACAAAGATGCGACTACAATCCCCAATACCTGAAAGCCCACCCTGTAAGTCTTTTCTCTTTATTTCAATGTTGTCACTCATGGATTACTGCCCACTCATTACTACCTGCTCCTTGCCACCTGGACCACCATCCCATGTCCATGCACATTTACCAATCCCTTGCCTCATCAGCCAATCATCAACCAGTCCCTCCCTGCATCTCCCAATCCCTCACCATGTCAACTGATCCCTTGCCACATCAACTGATCCCTCACCACATCCCTCACCATGTCAACTGAAGCTTAAGG
>JAENRT010000129.1:23375-41182 GCA_032173475.1 Amanita phalloides
ATATCAACGGACAGGGTCCTCCTGGCATGCTCGCCCAATCCTCAGCATCATGTCACTGATCCCTTGCCACATCCCTCACCATGTCAACTGATCCCTTGCCACATCAACTGATCCCTCACCACATCCCTCACCATGTCAACTGATCCCTTGCAACTGACTCCTTACCTCCTTGACCACCCCCATTGACTGACTGCCCACCCTTGCAACTGACTCCTTACCTCCTTGACCACCCCCCATTGACTGACTGCCCCATACTCTTGCTCTCCCCTTGTGAACCTATTATTATTTATTACTTTTACTTTATAAAATAATAGAACTGAACAGGTCTTGAATACTAGTGGAGTATCTGTCCATCCTTCTAGATGTATTGGCTCTGTTGTACCTGGTACAACTACCACTCCTGGGCCTGGTTGCCTTTGTCATTCTGACATGAAGGCTGATGACATAGAGGAACAGAGAGAAGACAGTGAACAAACTGTGTGTAATAATATCTGCCATTCTGAATTATACTGAATAACCATGTCAGACTGATGACAGTAGTCATGATGGTGATGACAGAGGGAATGAGCAAGGAAGCAATCTTGATGAATCTGTGAGTTATGATTATTGCATAATGTTGACATTTCTAAATGTGTGTCAGGATGATGGGAAGGTTGAAGATGATGAGAATCAGGATGGGGGGGGTGGGGGTGAGGTTGCAATCCTAGTAAGTGTGAACAGCCCATGCATATCATTATTTCTAAGCATGAGTTAGGATGAGAATGCTGAGGTGGAAGAAGGCAGGGATCCTGCTGAAAGTGCAACTGACATTGGGAATGAAGTAAGTTAATCCATATGTTCATTTGCTATTAATAAACCAAATATCAGCTAGCTTCATTTGACAATGGCCAATCCTTACAGTGTGCCTCTAGGACCACTGGAGGCATTATTAGGGGCAAGGCAACAGGAAATGTCTTTAGCCTGGCAGATGGTCCTGATCTCATGCCTACCATTATTCAACCACAGGGCTTGTGTTAGGAGCTACACTCAGAACTAAACACAACACTCAAGCTTGCTGTAAGTGAGCAAAGAGAATGAGCAATGAAAAGAATGGATAGATTGAAGTCAACAGTAGTTGCCTGAACAAGACAAGCAATCTCGAGTCTTAGAGTAGCTACTAACTACTAGACCTCCTTATATACCCCTCTAATCCTAACCCAACTACCACCTGTCAACTCCCTCATTCCCTACTGTGCACTGCTGTGCCTCTGCCTCTCTGCCTCCTCACACTCATCCTCATGTCCGACTCATGGTCCGCTTATGTAATCTTCCAGATAAGATCTTGATAAGATCTTCGATAACCCGATAAGGGTTTCCATCCTGATGTGATAACGATAAGATAAGATAAGATCTTGAGATAAGATCGAATCTTCATCAAGCCTTGGTCCTGTCATCCAAGTTCATGATCCTACTCTGATAGAGTCTTACTGTCTGCCTTTGCCTGTGTGTATGCAAGTCTTCATCCTAGCTGCCTCTATGACTTAAGAGATCCAATGGTGTTATCATAACACCCTTCATGCTAAGTGACTTGCTGTCCACTATCACCTTGACTATTCCCCTTCTTTGATAGATCCACTAGGCCTATACATTGGCTCTTTCTCTGGTGAAACGGTTTAAGTAAGGCTGACTTGGGGCTGTTGTTTGGCCAAAGGGGCTGCTATGGTCAACTGAAGTGTTGCTGAGGCATGAGATGGTGCTGAGATGAGGTGATTAATGAGGGGAATGATGACGAGTCACCAAGCAGTGTGAAATGAGCATGGAGAAGATAGATATGGGCAAGGGGTGTAGATTGCATACTGAACTACAAACAAAGAAGGGCATTTATACTAACTACCATGAGGCTTACCTGCAACAAGGCTCCTGCACTGAGTCCTGTGGTCCATGCACATCCTATTGTCCTTTGCCAAGTCAAATATAGCTCATACAGCAGGGTCATCCCTTGTCTGCCATTCTGATGCATGTCAGCACAAAGGTTTGATGTCTCAGCAATACCCGCACTGGCTGGCTGAGGTCTGGACCTTGGGTTTCGATCTGTTTGGCTCTTGGTTCCAATGTGGCCAGAACCAGCACATTACACCTCGAGGGTACTTTTGATGCTGACCCCTTGGTCAGGTCCAAGGCAATAAGACAGCAATAAGTGATAGATAGGGAGTGGTGGGTGGGTTCTCCCTTTCTCTGTTCCATCATGTCAACAGTCTCATCACAGGTTGCTGGTGATGATGATAGCATTGTACAGCTTACTATCCAGCAGCTAAAGGTTCATTTGTGTGGGTTTAGCCATTGGTTGTTGGAGGCACTGAGTGAGCCTGTGACCAAAGGGAATGCGCCAGAAGTTTGTAAGTGGTTGGGGCTTGCACAGGATGATGTGGTGTGTTATATGATAAACTTTGTTGCCATTTGCAGGAACAGATTCACATGCTCACGGAAGAGTTAGAGTGTGAGGGCATGGATCTGTGGATGCCATCCATCATTTGTGACAGTCTTCAACAATATGATCAGTTGAGCAAGGCCCTGTGGGAGGTAGGTGTGGCAGCTAATGTGGCTGCTGCAAGTGTGGTGTGGTCATTGTCTGGTACCAGCCTCCATCTGGAAGACTCTGCAAGTGTGGTCACTGTTGGTTCATCAATGTCCAGTGGTTTGCCAGGTAGCACAGCACAATCTGCAGTTATTGTGGGTGTGCCTGCATTGTCCTCAGTAGGCAAAACTTGTGTTACTGTGGAGGTTCCAATCACCAGACACCCCATCACTAAGAAGCATGCATCTACTCATCCTGTTCCACCACCAAGTGCTCCATTGATGGCTACTGGTCAGGTTCATTTGTTCTTGACTACATGTGGGTTCCTGCTTTGATCCCAGATACCCAGTGGTGCATCAAGTGCATGCAAGACTATAGGACCTGTGTCGTATTGGTGGGGTGCTCATCCTGCAACTTCTGTCATGGTTGGAAGGTGAAGGGTTCTTTGGGGTCCAGGCTGAGGGGATTGGTTGGGGCTCCATCAGCTGTTACAAGTGTAGTGAGTTTGTTGGCATGGGGTGTGGAGTCTATTATGGTCACCAGGAAGGCACCTGTGATGCTGTTGCATGGCAATAAGCAGAAGGTGGAGGCTGGGAACAGCCCAGAGGAGCAACCACCATGTACCCATCGCAAAGGAAATTTGAAGGAGGCTGCCACCAGGGTTGAGCCAGTAGCAAGGAGCAGAGTGGTCATTTCAGTTGCACCTGCTGTGGGGTTGTCAAGGGAAATGGGGCCACCAATGTGGACTCCCAGGGATTTCAGCAGGTGTATGGGTGTGCTCAAGCAGCAGGTGATGATGCTGGACTCATTCTATATGCAAACAATGGACAACCTATGACAATCAATGGAGGATCTTCATGAGGACATGACGCAGGTGGGAGCAGGCAGCACCCCTTCCACATCAGGCAACTCCACTTCTGAGATCTGGATTGTGATTCACTTAGTCACCAGCATGCCAACTATGGTTAAAACCCATATACACCCAGAACAACAGATATCAGCATGCAATCAGGCATGGCAATGTGTGGTACAACAGCCAGACTATATGGAGCTGGAGAAGAGAGCTGTTTTACAGGTTTGCAGTTGCCAGAGAAAGATCTAGTGCATATTGGGATCAAAATGCGAATGACAGAAACTGTAGCATCAAACTCAACAATAATCTGACAGGAATGTCACACCCTGGTCAGGACTGCAATATGGCTTCACACGCAGGAGGAAATCTTCCGCAATCACAGCTCTAACTAGCCATATAGGAGAAATGCTTTCAATGTGGATTTGGAAAGGATCAGTAACAGTGACAGCAGTGGAAATTTTACAAAGAAAATTTCAAGTCTATTTTATCTCAGTCAAGTCTGTTTGCATCTTAATAGTAGGTAAAAATGTATATAAAGTGTTCTGGTAGCAGTAGAAAAATATTATCCCCCTCATGCTCAGAGTTCTTTTCAGCTTTGTCTCTCCATCTCTCATAATTCTCATTGTTCTCTCTTCATTCTCTTCTTGTCTCCACATGTGCCAGACTTATATTCCATCATTATCCATGTCTTAGTGCTATGTGTTATCTGCAGATATTGACCTTGTATTCTGTGACTATCTATGACCTCCATCCATTATCCATGACTCCACCATCCTGCTATTATCCAACCATTGTCCACAACCCCACTGAAACGATGTTAATTAGGCCGATGTGTATATGGTGTTTGGCCAAGGGGCTACAGAGGTCTGTCAGATGGTGGAAAACTAAAGATGTCACCAAGGGATGTAGTGAACAAATGGAATGGCAACTATGTCACCAAGCAAGTGTGGAAGATCACACAAAGATAAATATCAACAATGGGGGGTAGATTACTACAGACAGGACAGTTTATATACTAGTGTGGTTGACATTGGTTCAGTGGCTGCCAGCAGTCTTCAGAGCAGCATGAGGCAATCTGGTGTCATGGTTGGCATTCAAGAGTCATTGGTGGTTACTATGTCCAGGTGTCCAGTTGCAAAGAAGCATTTGTACAGTAAGGCTGCTCCAACACCAAGCACTGGTTTGACACTGAATCTTCAGGTTTGTTGGTTGTTGACATTGTCAGGGTGCCAAGGCTAATTCCAGAGGTGAAGTGGTGCACAAGGTGTACAAAAGACAAAAGGACTTGTGTAGTTTTGCTGGGGCATTCTTCTTGTGATGGCTGCCATTCTCAGAAGGTGAAATGCTTGTTGGCATCCAGCTTGAAGACCTCCAGCATGGTACCATCAGTTACTGGAAGTGTATCTGGATCACTGGTGTGTGGCATCAAGAACATAACCATTGCCAGTTAAAGGCCAGAAACACCATCACGAAGCAGGAAACAGTCCAGAAGAACAGCCACCATGTACATGTAGCAAGACGAACTTGAGGGAGGCAAGCAAGGGTGTGGTGTTGGTACCAAAAAGCGTTGTGGCATCATCATCACAGGATACAGTGGCTATCACAGCATCAAGGAGTATGGGGCTGCCAACTTGGGTAGGCGCATGGGTGCTCTCAAACAGCAAATATCCACACTTGATTCGTTTTACATGCAAGCCATGGTCACCCTGAGGCAGTTGGTAGAGGATCTTCATGAAGATATGTCTTGTGCCAGTCCAGGCAGCTCAGTGGCAGTTTCAAAGGGCTGGGGACGTGGCAAGGGGAAGGACAAGGGCAAGTAGTGGTCAGTGGAGACTTGGTGGGCATGTGAAACATCACAAGGTGCCTGTTGAAATTTAAATGAGTGTAATATATTGTAATGTAGCAAGTAAGAATCAGTCAATATGTACAGATCCTCAGAGCATGTCAGAGCAGGAGCTTGGGGTCATTGTGGACCTTGGTGGCTGTATCATCAATAAAACCATCACCATCACCATCAGCGAGGGAGGTTTCTTTGGCTGGCTCGTGTGTCATCATGTATAGCTCCTCATTGGATCTACTAAGCAGGTGTGAAAGTTTCTCACCAGGTATAATACTATGAGAGAAATAAGGAATTAGGTGTTTTGTGGCATACCATAGTCATGAAAGGGCTCTGTCTGTTTTGGCAAGTATATATGATCCTCCTTCTGTTTTTCAGATGACTACCATCAGTCTGAGGTACCTAGGCTTTGTTTTGCGGTCCAACTCCATATCAACCTTGTTGTTTCAAATGAGTACCAGGTTGCCTTTTGCAAATGTGAAATTTTTAATCATGTTGTGGAAGTGCTCCTCTAACTTCCAGACAGTGCTGAGGTGAGTCTTGTAGACTTTATCATGGATAACACTAAGGTCTGTAGGCTGTTTCTGTAACTGTTGGGCTTGGTAGGTGATGAGGTCCTGTGTGGTGGTTTCAGTGCTGATCAGCAGGCAAAGGTATGTGGCTTTGGTGATGTTGAGTGGCAGAATTGGTTCTGTGCCATGTGTGATGTAGTATGGACTGTATCTGGTTGATGGATGGATAGTGACCCATTCGGCCCAGAATACTGATGGTGTGACTTGACTCCACTTGGCAGCATTGCTGTCTGCAGCTTTGATGAGTGACTCACATACATCTCAGTGTCTGTGCTTGACTATACTGTTGGCCTGTGAATTGTATGGTGAAATCCAGATGTGATTGATGCTGTATCAGTGGTGGAGGAGCTCAAGCGCAGCTACATAAGGTGTTCCATTGTTGGTGATGATGACTTCAATGGCACCATGTCGACACAGGATATCTTCAAAGATGAACTTGGCAATTCCCTTGGCTTTTTCTGACCTGAGCATACAATATTTGGGCCATGCAGACAATGACCATTGTGCCTGTGTGATGTAAGTGTATCCTCCTGACACTGGCATTTTCATGGTATCCATATGTATGATTCGGAAGAGACCTCTGGGCTCTGGTACCATCAGTGGAATGTGAAGTCGCTGGACATTTCTGATTTGACAGTTATGGCATGAGCGAATGTACCACTTGATGCCGTTGTTGAGCAAGGGCCACCAGAATTGATCTCAGATGTGTGTGTGTGTTGCAAAGATGCCTTTGTGTCCCATGTTGTCATGTGCTTCCCTGATTATTTGTAGTTGCTTAGCATCATCAAAAATAACTAGCTTGTGTTGGTGGTGATCATCTTGGTACCATAATTGGTTGCCTTGAATGATAAAATGTTTAACCTTGGTGAGCCATTGGTGGAATCAGTTGGCTGGCGTGTTGGCTGGTCATTTCGGGTCCTCAAGGTATTCTTTGATGCATAGAATGTTGGCATCACAGGCGATCTGCTTGTTGATCCTTGGCAACTTCTCAGAGGCATCAGTGGTGGTTCTGTATGTTGCTGCAATAGGCCAGGGCCTGAAGGTCCAGTTGGTGGCTTTGATGCAGAATGTGTTGGCCTTGTCAATCCAATCATCAAGGTCAGTTTCATCTTGCAGCTCATCATCCACTGAGGTGGGGCACCTAGAGAGTCCATCAGCAGGTGTGTGGATCTTGGTGGAAATGTGGCACAAGGTGAAGAGTAGGATACCTGCAATCCATCTGTTGAGCATATTGTTTGGTTGGACATCCAGGTTGTTAATCATTCCTTTGATGTACTTTGTGTCCACTTTGACTATGAGGTTCCAAACACCAATAATGAATATTTTCACATCTTTGAGGGTGTGGAAGAGTCCGTAGAGTTCGAGTTTTGATTGGGAGTATCACTGGTCTCACTCATTGAAGGTGATGGACCCATACTGGCTCAGGTAGCACTTCTTGTCATTGCTGATCTGCAAAAGCCAATATCCTATGGTGTACCATGATGAGTCGACTGCCAGGATAACTTTGTTGGATGACTCATAGTTGAGACCTCGGATGGTGGTGCATTGGATAGCCAGTTGCTTCAGATTTTCGAAGGTGGCAATGTGGTGTGGTGTGAACTTGAACTTGGCATCTTTGCATAGGAGGTTTGAGAGGATCCTGGCATGCTCAGCATAGTTTTTGACATAGATGTGAACAGTGCTGAGAGTTCCTAGGAATCCACACACTTCGGTTATGCTTTCAGGAACTGGCCAGTTCTTGATCTTCAATATTTGCATTTCATTGGGGAGTCATCCTTTGTATGTGCATGTGTGTCTGACTATGGTGGCTTCTGGTACGCAGAAGAATGATTTCTTGCCTGAGAATGTGCCTCTGGCATGTTTGACACACTGAATTACTCGGTTAATGTTCTGCATGTGTTCCCACATGAAGTGTCAGATGCCTGGGTTCTCTGGAATCGTCTCATAAGTGCTGCTGGGTAGCTCATAGTGTGTCTTTGGACCCTTGCACAGGCAGTCATCAATGAAAGGTTTAGTGATGTGGGGAATCTTGTCTTGAAGGATGAACATCAGGTCTCTGTGCTGGATCTGCATAGAGTTCGTATATCCCATTGGAATTGACATGAGTTGGAAGGTAGTCAGGTCTTGAGACTTGGTAGTGAGCCAGCACTGGTCAAAACCAACAAATAGGTCAAACATAGTGTAACATGAATGCCCACCAAATGATTTGGGGAGTAGTTCTATGTTTGGTGGTTGTCCTGAATCTTTTATTGTGACTGCATTGAGTGGTTGTAGGTCATGGACAAGGCATAGCGACTTTCTGTCCTTCTTGGTGACACAAAACCATCATGATTGGTATGATGAATTCAATGGCTCATAGACTCTGGAGGCAATCTTGTCTTTGATGATCTTGATGACCTTGTTATATTTGCCAGGTGGAATCAGTATGTTCTTTTCTTTGGTCCATGCGAAACCTTCTTTGTGTATCCAGACAAGGTGGTGGATGAGCTTTTCTTCTTTGGTGGTTAGAAATCCAGTTGGGTTAATATTTTGGGCCTTCATTCGTTCCTCAGTGTATCTTGTTCCTGGCGTGAATTCTGGTGGCTGTGTCAGCAGTGTGGGAAGGGTCAGTGAGGGGATTGGGTGGGATTTGGTGGACAATGCGGAATTTTTCTGGTAGTGTGGTGGTGACTGGCTTAATGCAGTTGGCAACTTTCTTATAAGCTAGTGTTTTGGTGGTGGAAGCAAATGAAATTTCGAAGGCAATAGTACTAGTATGTCCATGATAAGGTAAAAGTAAGTTTCTGCTCATCTTTGGTGCTGTAAGCATATCTGCTACATGTTCCTCTGTCAAGTGATATGGGTTGTCCCCCTTTCCAACTGTGTAGACATGCATGGTGTGATCATGTGGCTTGGCATTGTTGAATGTCTGTGGCTCAGTGGTTGTATTAGTGATTGATGAAATAAATGAGTGCATATTTGGTGCTGTGATATCGTTTTTCGGCATTTCTGGTGTATGTACATGTGGTGGGTCTTCGTTATGAACATGGTTGGTGGTTGGTAATGGACTCAGAATGTCTTGTCTCCATGGTGGTGATTCATCAACTATTAAAAACCTGTCTTTGCTGCACCTTGCCTCGTTTTTGGCCTTGTGACGAGAACTGTTGATGCGCCAGTAGTCAGGCACATAACTGTGATGTCCTGGAACCCATCCGGGAAGTCACAGTGATGGCTGAGAAGTATGTGAAGAAGTGGTGTCTGAGTAGAACCTTGTATGGCACATCCCCAATGATGTAAGCCTGGACATTGACAGATAAGCCTGCAAGGGTCATGGTGAGGTTCTTGCTGATACCAAGAGTCCAGTTAGATGAGCAGTTTGCCATTTCCATCATGATCCTTAGAGATGCTGAGTATCATGAGCTGGTATGTTCCCACTTATCTTTTCTGATGACTATGATCTCAGAGCTGTTGTTGATGATGCACTCACACTTGAGGGTGCCTCCAAAAATGCTGTTGATTGCTCATAGACATTCTATGGGCTTGGTGGTGGCCATCAAGACCTCAGCTGATTCGGATGGGTCATCCACTGACTTGGTGTTGGCTGCTTTGCTTGGATTTTGGAACAGTGGTGGTGTGGGCTCTTCTCTGTTTGGTGGTGTATGCATCAGTGGTGTTGGCTGTCTCGAAGACCTCTAAAAGGTTTGTTGATGCACGTGGCTCCTGCATATTTGCTTGTGTATTCTCTTGATGCCATTTATCAATGTGTTCCCTGAACCATTGGCCATGGAATCTGTATGGAGGCATGTTCAGCTCATCACCATTAGGGAGTTGGATCTGCCCATTGACTATTCTGATCTTGCCATCCCTGACATAATCATCTCGGCTGCAGCACCAGGAGGTTTGATGGTTTGATCCTCCACAGAATAAGCAACCATCAAACATAGTTTGGTTAGATGCAGATAGGGGGGGACTGAGTGCAGGAGGAAGGCTGACATATACATAATACTTGCCTAGCACTGGGTCATGCAGTGCTTTGTTATGAGATAGTTGGCTGTCACAGAGAACTCTTGGTGGTATTTGGCTAGGGTTGTCTTGGTGATAATGCCAGGGCCTAGTATTTGTCAGTGATAGATTGTAGCACCACAATGGTGTGTTGATGGTCTGGCTGTGCTTCCAGGTAAATGTCATTGATTGCCTTTCTGAATGTGTCCCATGTTGCTGCTTCAAGCACATCCCTGGTAGTGGTCCAAGTCTCAGACGATTTCTCATCCATGTAGTAGATTGCCCACTTAATTAGTTCAGCATCACCAGAGTGCTGGTGACCCTCACAGATCATCTCGATGTCCTTGAGGTAGCAATCTAGACTGCTGGCGGTGCCTTGGAAGTGAGGAGCTTCCTTGCTCGTTCTGATGGGCATCTTCAAGGCTTGGGGTAGGTCCGTCATCTTATTGTTGGCAAGTACAGGGGTAGGACTCAGTGTGCAGGAGGGTAGGGGTGATTGTGATCAGTTCAGTCCAGCTAAACCAAATAAGGAAGAATCAAGCTTGGTAGTTCTTGGAGTCAGTGTGCCAAGTGGTGAAGGGGTCTATGGCATAAATAACCAGTCTAGTTCAAAATAAGATGTATCAGCAGGTGAGGCATCTTGTAGTGGGAGTGGGAAGGTTCCAGGTAATAGTTGACTTTGTCATCAGTGGAGCTAAATGTTTCCAGGTCTGATGCTGCTTGCTGTGACAAAGTTGGTTCTGGTTCTGGTTCTGGTTCTGGTTCTGCTTTTGGCAGCTGTGGTGGTGGGGCTGAGGGCTTTCAAGATAACCAAGGTGGCAGAGGGTGGTTGGGTCAGTGAGGTGTTGATGGTCCTTCCTGTGGCTCTGATGGCTTAGGTCATCACTGAGGTCCCAGCTGGGATGGAAACTTTTTGGTTGCCTTCTGTGCAGCAGAATGGTTTGAATGAATGACTAAATGACAGACCTAAGAGCCCCTTGTGGTGGGCTCCAGTTGAAACAATGTTAATTAGGCCAACATGTATATGGCATTTGGCCAAGGGGCTACAGAGGTCTGTCAGATGGTGGAAAACTAAAGACATCACCGAGGGATGTAGTGAACAAATGGAATGGTGACTATGTCACCAAGCAAGTGCAGAAGATTGTGCAAAGATAAATATCAATGATGGGGGGGTAGATTACTGCTTAGACTACAAACAGGACAGTTTATATACTACTAAGCATGAGGCTTACCTGCAATGAAGCTCCTGTGCCAAGTCCCATGGTCTGTGCATGTCCTATTGTCCTTGTTGAGTCCAATATTGCTCAGTCAGCAGGATTGTCTGTTGGCTGTCAGTCTGATGCATGTTGGTGTGAAGGTTTGTTGCTTTGGTGGAACCTGTGGTGGCTGTGAGCAGTGGCTGAGGTCTAGACTTCGGATCTTGGTCTGTTTGGCTCTTGGTCCAATGTAGCCAGAAACGGCATGTTACACTGCCTAGCCATGCTCATCCATGATTATCCGCTAAGCTCCCACTCTCACGTTTCTACTCCTACTCACACAGTTCCAGCCTGGCAGTAATTTACACTAAGCCACCTGTCCAGGTGGACTCAGGCAAAGTCCAGGCAAAACTCCCAAAAGTCTGGAAAGTCCATGTGGAGTCCATGTGGAGTCCACACCATGCTTTTTGCATGGACTCACCCTCAGATTGGTGTAGCCTGGACTCCACATAGACTCTGATGACTGTCCAGTAAAAATGCAAAAGTGCTTCAAATATTAAGAAACATGTTTTGCATTGTTTGTTTATGTTTGATTGATAATATGTCTTTACTTTCAACTGCACCACCATACAAGTAACAGTAAAATATACCTGTACCTTACATGTGCTAAATGTCACATTCTCCAAAGTACACAATAACAATCATGATATACCCTTGGTTCAGACTACTTTTCTCACATGTCACCAACATGTCACATTTCTTACAATCCAAAAGCTAGAATCATGGCAATGCACATGGCTCAGACTACTTTTTTCACACAGCAACAATTCAAAATTTCCTACAAGCTAGACTCATGCTATGCCAATTATTTGAGATCATGTGTCTCACAATTAACAGATGTTTGAATATCACCACCAGGGTAAATTTACTTCTCCTGCAATTTCTATTTGTAGAACATGCCATGAATCTTGTCACACAAAACCATGAAGGAAAGGGTTATACCTCAGCAGTTCATTGTTTACAGATGTTTGCATACCATCACTAGCATCAAAATTTAACCCTTTACAAATTTCATTGACAGAGCATGTCATAAATCTTACTTTAATATGGCATATCAGCATTGTCACACACAACAGAAAAGAAATGGTTATACCTCAGGAAGTTCTTTGTTTACACATATTTGTATGCCATCACTAGCATCAGATTTAAACCCTCTACAAATTTCATTAATAGAGCATGTCATGAATCTGACTTTGGTGTGTCAGAGTGCAGTGGCTGTGCTAAAAATTTGAAATCCTTGTAGTATTTTGCATTTATCTCAGTGAATAGCATGTTTACACTTATTTGGTTTTCATATTCTTAGTCAACTTCACTCCTTCTACATTTTTTGTTAATAGGTCATGTGACAATTTTCACTTTTTGAAACTGTGGGAAATGTGACACCAATTGTGACATGTGCAAAACAGTGCCATACTTTTGTCAACAATATGCACATCTGATCTTATCTAATTTATGTAATCAACCTATATCCAATCTTATCTACATTACTACAACTAATCTAGTTATGTAATCTGCTCATATAGAATCTTATCTACTCTATCTACCTAATTGGGCCAGCTTACTAATCAAATTACAAAGGGGAATGGCAGAAACTGGGTACTGCTGGCTGCCTTATATACCTGTCAAATGTGCACAGACCACCTGCTCAAGGTCATGTGATATGTGTCATGTGTGACACATGTGGCCAAATTGGTCTGGAGTGAGGATGGAGTCCACATGGAGTCCACATGGAGCCCAGGCAGTCCAAGTCCTTGTGATTCCAGAGAAAGTCCAGGTAATTTGTGTGGACTCCAGCATAAACAGGTGGCTTAGTGTAAAGAGCTCATGCAATGAAGGAATCATCTGATCTGTATTTCCAGATCTGATCATGGGTGTCCTTGTAGATTTGAAGTCCATTGAGGAAGTACTGTCCTCTGATCCCTCTAGTAGCTTTATTGGGTGGTGGAGCTCCTTGGGTGAATACTCCTGAAATCTTGAATAGGGTCTGGTTACCAACCAGTTTGGGAAGTTTGACAGTTGTGCACTAACAAGCTGGTACTCAAGCTGCCTTGGTAAGTTTGACTTAAATTGTTATGGTGACAAGTCACTGTCCAATCTAATCAATGATGTAATGCCATGAGGATTGTCTGAGACAATAAGAAGATAGAGTCTGGCAAAATCTATAAAGAAGGGGACGAAAAGGTACAAAGGTACTGCTGACAAAGCACTGATCAATCATGTGGTAATGGTGACCAAATGCTAAGGCTGGTCAGCCTGACTAATAAATTGACTAAGCATTGGTAAGCAATCTTTATCCCCTTCCTAAGTGTGACAGCAGTCACAAACAGTCACAGTTTGTAAGCGGACTCTGTTTGGTGTAAACAACAAGCCATGCTTGGTTAAGAGATCAGATTTCCGTCACACACTCTTTCTGCCTTTCCCCCCCCACACACACATAGCTTAAAATTCAAATAAATTTCGGAAAAATGTAGGAAAAATTATAGATGTAGTTTTGAGTCTTTTATAATGCTTTTGGCACAGTACTTTAGTGACAGGTATGACAAATCTGCAGATAAGGCTTATGATTGGGCTGATAAGGCTTTAGCTTGCCATTCAAGGTGTTTAAAAATCACGAAAAATCACGAAAAATCAGAAGAAATGTGAGTAAACTTTTAGATTCCTTGAGTAACCCTTATCTAATTTTCTTGGCATAGTAATTGCATATTTCTGGATTAGCCTACTATTCAAGCTATTTAAAAATCCGGAAAATTCACGAAAAATTCAGATCAATGTGAGTAAACTTTTAGAATTCCTGGAGTAATCCTTATCTAATTCTTGGCATAGTAATTGCAATTTTTTTGATCCATGTATGGTTGCTTTGCTGTTTTCATAACAGATGGAGCTGATATGGCTTTAGTAAACTTTGTGCTCAGCTTTGACATTATCTTGGACTCAATTTTGTTCCCTGACTGAGCAAAGTGAGTGATTATGATGAACATAATCCAAATTATTGATAAATCTCTTTTGCCCCTCCAGTCACTAACTTAACATTATTGTTCTTGAAGTCAAATTTTATTACCTGACTGAGAAAGTGAGTGATCATTATGAAATTAAGTCCAAATCATTGATAAATGTCTTTTTTCCCTCCAGTCATTTATTCTGTAACCATGTAAGAACTTTCACCAACCTATACAGTGTCTATTCATGTCATTTACAGGTCTAGACCTACAACTCCAGAGGATGAGCATCAAAACACATGAGCTGCATCTGTTACAACCCATGCGAACATTTTCATTTTCTTATGTCAGCACCTTCCTTTCCTGACCGCCTATGCATCACCACCTTGTTTCTATGATTATGCAATGTCACCACTCACATAAGCGTGACCCTTTTCACTTATGACATATGCCTACCTTCATTTCATTTCTATGACATCGCTATGATATCACTAATGATGCATTATGATCTCATAGCCATGATATCATTCTCTAGTACATTCCTTACCTTTTACAGACAGTAGGTTCACATATAAATACTAGAGTTTGTCTTAGGTCAAACTTTAAGTTCGACTTAGCTTGTAATACACAAGTTACAACTCTGGGAACTCCTAGTTCTGGTGAGATTGTCAAAGTTGTTGTTCAAGTGCTCTCATCTGCCTCACTCCTCTCAAGCCTGAGTCTCCTTTGTTGGACTTAGTGCTGTCTACTCAATTGCATTTTGCCAGACTCTACTTTGTTATTGTCTTGGACAATCCTCGTGGCATTATGTCATTGATTAGATTGGACAACAACTCGTCATCATAACAATTTAAGTCAAACTTACCAAGACAGCTTGAGTACCAGCTTGTTAGTGCACAACTGTCAAACTTCCCAGACTGGTTGGTAACCAGACCCTATTCAAGATTTCAGGAGTATTCACCAGAGGAGCTCCACCACCCAATAAAGCTACTAGAGGGATCAGAGGACACTACATTCTTGACAGACTTCAGATCTACAAAGATACCCGTGATCAGATCTGGAAATACAGATCAGATGATTCCTTTGTCACACCCAGTAACTTCTGGACACCACAGAGAATTGCCCACCCAATGGATCTCATAAATTCCAGAACCATTACTATCTCAAAGGAGTAGAAGTCACATTTAACAAATCCAAATTGCATTGGACCTATTATTCTGAAGGACAAGAAACCTATATAGAGGATGACTACGTACCTGGAGGGATCAATAATGTCCCTGAGTACCTCAGGACCAAATCTGCCAGAGAATCTTCCAGCAGAAAGGGGAAATTCCACGCACCCAGTGACTTGGATTCAGACTTGCTCAAAAGAGTAGATCTAGAAGAATCCAGTGACCTATTTGAGACTGCCCCATTTAAATCGTTTCAACAGGACTCAGGAACCATACAGCCTAGTCCTTTACAGTTCATATCCTCATTAGGAAACACACCAAAACCCCTTCTATCTTTAGACCTTGCACAGCTGATTGTTCCACCATCACTGAAACAGGAACTGCCACATGAGCCACCAAAAGAACCAACTCCACCACCAGCATCTCCATCAGAACCACCACCCACACCACCTACACCCAGTATGCCAGATGTAGACATGGCTGATGCACAAGCAGACAATAATTGCAGCATCAAGGGTCCTATGCCCACTAAATTCGAAGGCAATTGACGCTTAGCCGAGCTATTTATAAATGATTGCGAGATGTTCTTTGTTTTAAACACTGATTACAACACTGATTGGAAAAAGATCATCTTCACATTCATGAATATAACAGGCAATGCAGCTCAGTGGAAGCTCACCAAAATTGAGGACCTTAATGAACAACTCAACTGGGGAACATGGGCCACTTTCAAAGAAGCATTCCTATCCAATTGGAAACAAGTGGACAGCCCTGGGAGAGCAATGATGGAGTTATGTATACAAAATCATGCAAATGTGGAAGAAGATGCCTATTTTAGTGTATATGGATAAGTTCAAGGAACTGATCAAAAAGTCTAAAATTAGAGAAGAAGCCACCATCACACCTCTATTCTCAGAAGGACTTCCCCCTGAATGTGTCCATCAGATCTTGATGCAGAACCCTGCAAATCTACAGGGATGGTATGATGCAGCCCAACACTATGCAAATGCCAAAAGCAGGCCAGGCATTTTAGCCAGACTATCTACAGCAGGGAATGGAAGACCTTTGCCCAGAAACAGAGATCCAGATGCCATGGATGTCGATGTGGTCATCATCACCACTCTTTCAAAAGAAGAAAGAGAGCAACATGTCAAAGAAGGACTGTGTTTCATATGTCACAAAGGGGGTCACCAATCATCTAAATGCCCCATGAGGAAGCCACACAAAGGGAACCGAAAGGAACGATTTAAGAAAGGAGTAAAGGAGTCACGACCCTGCCATTGTTATGATCACAAAATTGGCATCACATTTTCAATGTATCTATCAGTGGTCTGGAACCACTATCACAGTCTTTATACTGGCCAGGAGCCTTAGGAGGGAGCCTGGGAACACTTTGCATGGGTTAGCACATGGGAGCACCTACCATGGGACAAGACGATGGCCATGCAAGGCAGCCATACACTATACTAGGAAGGACAGCTGGATTAGGCAAGAGGATCGCGCTCTTGATGGCATCATTGATCGACGTCGGCATCAGTGCATCAGGGATCATGCCATCACGCATCAGGAAGCAGCGCATATGGTCATATGGGATTGCAGCACAGCCTAGGGAGACAAGGAGGCCTTAAGGATATAGCCCCTTATGGTTACAAGGTCTAGGGCAACCTGGACCAGTCCAGAAGATGGTGTTACAGCAGCTGCGCCCAGATGCATAGCAACAGTAACAGCACAGAGACAGCACTCATACAGGACAATAAGAAGCATGGATGCTGTAGGGGTGCTGATGGTACTAGGCAGTGGCAAGGGTCTTGGTAGAGTAGTATATAAGTAGTGCAAGTAGCTTGAGTCTCTCCAGACTTAAGATGGTTTCTCTTACACCCATGTAGGACTCTGTAGCCAATATACCCCTTTCCCCCCTCCCTTCTCTCCCTGCTCAACGAGGCCTGTGGGTCTGTGTCCTCTAGGATGGTGGGTTAGTGTTGTTGGGCATGAGCTCATAACAGCCATCACATCAGAGCCACCTCCACAGAACTGGAGGGTGACAAGGCTGAGGGGAACGAAGAAGAGTTAGAAGATGCCAATGAGGACACCACAATGATGGCCATCAGAGTCTTGATGGCGCATTTGTCTCCAGAAGATCATCTCAATCTGCTAGCTGAACAGGATTTTTAACCAAGGGTCACACAACAGTGGATGTTGATCCTATTCCCTCGGATTTCTATCTTAATTTGCAGTGTAACAAGTAAAATCTTTGACCAAATAAGAAGATTTCCATCCCATATCCATCAAGTCAGATAAACCCACTGAAACTGCCTTGGTTGACTGTGGAGCAGAAGGCCTGTTCATTGACACATCCATTGCCCATAAATGGAAGCATGTACCACTCAGACAATCCATCAAAGTCAGGAACATTGATGGATCAGGAAATGAAGCAGGAGAGATCACAGAAAGGTGTCTGGTCACCTTCAACATAAACAATAAAGTAATGACACACTGGTTCTGGGTGACATCATTAGGAGATCAGAACCTTATCTTGAGGCTGCCTTGGCTTGAGGAGCTGTATGTGGCTGAGGAATCAATTTCAGAAGTAGTGATCCGCAAATTCACCCCAGCACAACAGATGGAGCATCACTATTAAATCTCTTT
>JAENRT010000130.1:0-11114 GCA_032173475.1 Amanita phalloides
CACCCAAATTATGATTCATGGGACAGTGATTCGCCTCCGACTCTGAGGTTGGCTAAATTGTTGTCAGGGCCCTGGACTGTGCTGCTTTACTTGCTCCCCAATCGGTGAGGAATCTCTTTATGAAGCAGCGGTAATTCTTCCAGTCTAATCCTGGTTTCATCATTTAATTCGTTCCGAAAATAATGCCTTCAGTCGTTTAATTCTGTCCAAGACAAGCAAGGGTAATCTGATCTTTTTTCTCATGTTTCCCTTCATAGTTGTGGGGATTTAATTCAAGAGGTCCTCAAGCGATCAATGAAGGCACATGCCTTGACTCTTTTTCCTGTAAATACAGTAATCAGTTGTGGTTTAATATCTGCTTTCAGAGTGGTGGTTTCAGTTGCCATATCTGGTTCGGTTTTAGGGGGTTCAGGGTCCTTTGGTGTTTGTTCCGGTTCTAAATCGGATTCGATCTGTTTCTTCTCCTTGAATTCTTCCCAAAGCGATAGATGCAAATTCTGGAGTGAACACAATGTATTCGTCTTCAATATCAAAATTGTATGCGTCACAGAATTTTTTCCACCAGGTTCGTTCTGGTTCTTCGGTAGGAGCAAAGTGTAATTGTTTCAGTATATCTCTGTCTTCGTTTATCCACTGTATCCAAAGGTCTGCTGGTAGTGTGTTGTAATAGTTTCCTTCCTGTTCTTCTCCTTCAAAGAGTTCACTAGGTACTGGCAGGTTCTGTTTCCTAGTTCCTGATAAATAGTGCCAACCTTCTCCGGTGGTCGATGGATAAACTTCTCGTTTATCTAGATAGTATTTCTGTTTAAAAAGAACAGATCCATTTGGGGGCCTCAGACTAGAGGTTCGGGTTTCAATGGTGTATTAATTCAATTCCTCACTTGGAGGTTCGTTCAATGTGTGGGTGCTAGTGTAGATACACTGAGCAAGTCATGAGTTCCAATTTGTGTTAAGATTAATGTCCTCAGCATGATTCGTTCTTAAGTCAACAGCGACAAACAGAGTCTCGGTCTGTTCCCAGTCTACTGGACAAGAGTTTTGACATCTAGCCTGATGATGATGAAGGTTGAAAGGAGGGTGAGCATGACGATGAGGAGAGGAGTGCTCAAGGCTGTTCAGAATGATGAGGGCAAGATTTGATTAAATTGGAACTAAAGAAAAGGATGATACATGAGGTTTTATATATGTTTTTAGAAAACAAATAGAGACGAAAAGGGAAGGGAAGCTGTAACAACCTGAGAAAGGAAATGTGAAGGTAATTATGAAAAGAAGAGGCTGTCCATGCACAGTAGATATGAGTAATAAAGATAAAGATAGAAATAGTACAAAACATTACGTTGCAATCGTAACAGATTGATTTTCAAAGATGGCATATTTCTTACCCACCAATACAATGATAACATCGTTAGGAGTAGCCACTTTGTACCAAGATCATATTTTCAAAAATCATGGAGTACCAGAAAAGATCATCAGTGATTGAGGACCACAATTTGTGTCAAAATTCACAAAAGAACTCTTTGGAATATTGGGGATAAACGGCAATCCATCAACAGCATTTCATCCACAAACAGATGGACAGACAGAAAGGGTTAATCAGATAGCAGAACAATTACTATCCACTTTTATCAATGAAAATCAGGATGATTGGAGCGATTGGTTAGCAATAGCCCAGTTCTGTTATAATGATTGGGAACACTCGGCTACAGGGTATTCTCCTTTCTACATGAATTATGGATGACACCCAAATAAAGGAACAAAAATTGATATCAGTCATATCACAGTCGAGGCAGTTACACAGTTCACGGGAAGACAAGTGGAGGTTTGGAATCAGGCCAGGAATACTCTTAAAAAGGCACAGGAAGCAATGGCATTACAATATGACAAAAGAAAGAGGACATCTATATTGTACAAAAAAGATGACTTAGTCTACATAAATGCTGAACACTTGCCAATGGTTCGACCAACGAAAAAACTAGGTGAGAGATTTTTAGGACCTTATAAAATCCTTGAAAAAGTTGGACCTTCCACATACTGAATTCTTATCCCTGCATCCTGGAAGGTGTACAACATTTTTAATGAGTCATTATTGAAACCATATCACGCACCTTTGTTTCCAATACAGGCCAGCAAAAACACAGGCCAGAAGAAGCAGCAGGAGAAAGAGGACACCACCTGGTACTATGAGGTGGAAAAAATACTTGATAGTCAAATTAACCGATGRGGATGTGGTCAGTTAGAGTATTCGGTAAAGTGGAAGAATTACCCGCTCAAAGAAGCTTCGTGGGAACCAGCGCGGAATTGCAACCATGCCAAGAGGAGTGTCGATGATTTCCATCAACTCAGTCCAGGAGCACCGAGGAGACTCCATGGACGAGAACTATCGTTCACACCGTATTTAAACTATACCCAACCACCAGTGTCTAAAAAATTATACAGGTGGGAAGATGGAAAATTTGAATGCAAGTACTTGGAAAAGCTGGAACATAATTGGCAAAAATGGAAAGGAAATCACCAAGAAGTGGAATGAATGGATCCTGATTGTGTGGAACCTGATCCTTGAAGAGGGGGTTATGTTATGATTTCTTTATTTTCTTATTTTCTTGATTACATAAGAGACGCAGCCACAGGAAGGTTATGTCATTGACTATAGGATGGTTGAGTCATCGAGAGTCAGGGGGAAGAGATCACATGATTGACTCATGGGGAACATGAGGTCAAAGGTATATAAGGAATGGTTAGTAGGTCATGCTCCTTAGCCTTACGATTGTTTCTGTCATACACAGACCAACTATCACTCTCTTTCTCTCATCTTCTCTAAACCTTGAGGTTGTGTGGAACGACATTCTAACAGATATGCCACATTAAAGTCAGATTTATGACATGCTCTATCAATGAAATTTGTAGAGGGTTAAATTTTGATGCTAGTGATGGTATGCAAACATCTGTAAACAATGAACTGCTGAGATATAACCCTTTCCTTCATGGTTTTGTGTGACAAGATTCATGGCATGTTCTACAAATAGAAATTGCAGGAGAAGTAAATTTACCCTGGTGGTGATATTCAAACATCTGTTAATTGTGAGACACATGATGTCAAATAATTGGCATAGCATGAGTCTAGCTTGTAGGAAATTTTGAATTGTTGCTGTGTGAAAAATGTAGTCTGAGCCATGTGCATTGCCATGATTCTAGCTTTTGGATTGTAAGAAATGTGACATGTTGGTGACATGTGAGAAAAGTAGTCTGAACCAAGGGGTATCATATGATATTGTTATTTGTTGTACTTTGGAGAATGTGACATTTAGCACATGTAGGTACAGTATATATTTACTGTTACTTGTATGGTGGTGCAGTTGAAAATTATCAATCAACATAAACAAACAATGCAAAACATGTTTCTTAATATTTGAAGCACTTTTGCATTTTTACTGGACAGTCATCAGAGTCTATGTGGAGTCCAGGCTACACCAATCTGAGGGTGAGTCCATGCAAAAAGCATGGTGTGGACTCCACATGGACTTTCCAGACTTTTGGGAGTTTTGCCTGGACTTTGCCTGGAGTCCACCTGGACAGGTGGCTTAGTGTAAATTACTGGCTGTGAAAACCACACTTCTTGTTTGTTGAGGGTGATAGATCTGAAATGGTTGTAGTACCAAATTGTGGGGTTGTTGGGGTCACATTGACACAACAAGAAACCTACTGCTATCCACAAGGTGTCCACAGCTAGTATGATGGGGGCATCTGACTTGTAATTGATTGGTTGTAGAGTGGGTGATGCAATGAGCACTTGCTTCAAATCCTCCTGCACAGCTATTTTGTCTGGTCCAAAGGTAAATGGGATGTCTTTCTGGGTTAGCATGACCAATGGGTGTGCACAGTGGGTGAAATTCTTGATAAAGATCCTCACAACTCCAATCATGCCCAAGAATGCATGAACTTCCGATAGTGACTGGCAGGGAGCCCAATTGGTGATGGCAGTGAGCAGTTCTTTCTTGGGTTTGCATCCATTGTATGTGCATAGGTGGTCATTTCTGGTGCACAGAGCACTAGCTTCTTTCCAGACAAGGTTCCTCCTGCATATTTCATCCATTGTACTACTTGGTTAAGGCCTTGGAAGTGCTCCCACATGAACTGCCATATTTCTGGGTTCTCTGGTATTGTCTTGTAGGTACTGTCATCCTGTTTGTAGCATGTCAGAGGACCCTTGACTGGGACATTGTCAATATATGGGATGGTGAGGTCCAGGATCTCAGGTTGGAGAATACATGTATGTCATCATGGAAAATTGGTACCAAGTTCATCCATCCCATGGGCAAGGTTGTTAACTGCATGGCTCTGAAGGGTGTTTGAAATGTGGTTAGATCCTGTGAATCTTCTGTGAGTGGGCACTTGTCATAGCTGATGTAGAGATCCAGCACGGCGCTGCAAGAATGTTCTCTGCCAAGTGTTCCAGAATGGGTGTAATGCCCAAATGTTGTATTGTGACCATGTTGAGGGGCTCTAAGGAATGGACTAACCAAAGTTTACCATTCTTCTTTAGTATGCAGAACCAGTGGGATTGGTAGGAAGAGTTGGATGGTTCATAAACACTGGTGTCAATCTTGGTGCAGATGATTTCACAAATTTGATTGTAGAGCCCTGGTGGTATTGGAATGTTGCACTGTATCCAGGGGGTATGCAGGACTGTTGGGATATCCACTGGAGGGAAATATTCCATTTTAAATCTTCTGCATTCATTGTTGTCCCATGCAAACACCTTGTTGTGTTTCATCATAAAGTGATGTAACAGTTTTTGTTCTTCAGGTCATAGAAATTTGGAACTGTGTTCTTCCTCCAGTGTTCTCTTGCATTCTTCTGTATATTGCCCAAATGGTGTAAACTCAGGTGGTGTAGTACTTAACATTGGCAACCCTACTAGCGGGTTGCCCTTGATATCACAGATAATTCGGAATTCCTTTGGTAGCTGACTGATAACAGGCTTGACTTTCTTGTGTACTGGTTTGTACTTTTTCTTTTGTGGTGACAGGAAGACAGGAGAAATGTTGTCACAACATGGGTTTGCAGAAGCTTGTTGGTGGGGTATGGAACCAGAGGGAGTAGGGGAGTTGTGTGAATGGAGATTTGTGGTGTTTAAGTACATGCAGGTGCATGGGTTGCATTGTTCAGGGTCTACCTCTTGCAGGCTTATTGTGGCACTGAGATAGAGACAATGGTAGGTGTTATTGCAGGAATTATCAGTAGTGGTATTTACATCAGAGGGGGGCTGTATAGATGAGATAGGGGTGTAGGCTTCGATATCTAAGGGCTTTTTGGTAGTAGTGTCAAACAATAAAATGCAGGCCACCTCTCCATGATTATCAATCAGTTCCTTGAGGTTGTCTGAAAATCCTCCTTCTCCTTGTGCATTTTGATGTATGTTGGTGGGCCATGGGGTATTGTCAGGATCATGAGAATAGTGTCACTATTCAGATTGTGGATGGTGATGGTTTGCTCTTCATTTTTGTAATTTTTGACAATGGATTCTGTGAGAATGTCAAACAGGCAGCTGAGAAGGATATCATATGCAGGAGACTTGATGATGTGGACTTGAAAGTATAGCTCAATGTTGCCAAGGTGGAATGGGACATCCTTTGCTAATCCAAGTGATGTGTCAACTTCTCCATTGGCAGCTTCCATGTTGATTTTGATCACAGGGTTGTAGTGAATTCCAAGCTGGTTGCAGCATCTGACATACAAACAATAGAGCAGCCAGGGTCAATAACACAGTCTACCATGGCATGGTCATCAATTCATCCTTGTATGCAAAGCAGTGTGTGTGATTCCTTGGCAACACATAGGTGGGACTGATCTTGTGGCTTGGCAGTGTAGTAAGCTTCTGCAATGTCAGGCATGATGTAGATTTCCCTCATTGCTTCACAGTAGTGAGTCCTGGTGTTGCAGAAGTTTTCATTGCTGGCAGGTATGCATCACAGAGTTAGGAAGTCCCATAGGTTTTGGCATACTTCCAGCAAGGTTGCAAGTAGCTCCTCAAAGCTAATGTTGGTGGTGTGACTCTGGAGAGTGTGGTGGAAGATTTCCTTTACAAGTTTGTCATTCTGGGCTGGGGAGGTTGTTGTATATGTGGGGTCCTTATTTTTGGTCACAGGCACCACAGCAAATGGTCAATCCTGTGGCAGCTGGTATTTGGCTTCATGGGCCTTCAAGAATGTGTTGGGGCCTGAGCTTTCTCTACTTCCAGGATACCAACACCTAAGTGTGCTCCACACTTGTCAAAGCCTCCTTTGTGGGGTTACCTTTTGACTTCACCAGAATTTCCACTCGATCCAAGATGGTCCTCTTCTTTGTCTGCAAGGCACCAATCTCTGCTGTGACTGCTCCATCTCCTCCTCTTCTTCTGTGTCCTCTACTGTTGCCTTATACATTGTAACAGGGGTCACAGTGGCAGGTGGAGCTTGCTCTTGTGTGGGTCACAGGGAATAGAACATGGCTGGGCAGTTGTTGGACTGTGCATCCACATGCTGCATAAATTTGTTGATGTTTTCCTTTAGTGTGTTATACTGGTTGTAGTGTGGCACATAGTTCCCTGTTGGCAATATGATGCATCCTTCCACATTTTTTGTGATCTTTCCTTCTGCCATGTATTGTTCAATGTCAGGGTACCAGCTAATAAAGTGTGTGATGTTGCCACAGAAGTTGCAGCATTGCAGGCCACTCAATTGTCTGGTAGGCACACTGCCTAATGTGATGGCATTGACACCAGTAGCAGGTGGTCTGTAGCTGGGATTGCAGAGCACGATATTGGGTGTTGTTGAGTGTCTGTGTGAATGTCTGCATCATTGTTTGTCCCAGCTTCTCCAAGTCTATCATCACGGTCAGGTCTTCCTTTTTGACATAAGTGGTGGAAGGATCCTGACTAGTGGTGGGCATGGTGAGGGGTTCCAATTTGATCACATATGACAGGATGGTGGCTCAGTTAATCATTTTGTCATAAAAGGATTGCCCTTGTATGACCTCCTGTGCCACCACTAAGGTCTGCTTGAGTGAAAAAGTACTTGCTCTGCTGTTGGATTGAGAGGTGTTCATGGCTGAGTAGGTACTTAGTAATGATGAGAAACCTCTGGTAGTAGCTACATAGGTCTTCCATGGTATGAACTCCGAGTTGCAAAGTTTCTTTGATGAGTCAGTCCAGGTGGTCTTGTGTGTGTTGTCACTCATTGATGACTCTGCTGCTTATGTGTGCTCACAACTGGACAATGCTCATCAATGCTGCTCTTTGATTGTCCATATACACTTCTAAAGGTGGATATTCCAATAGCATGTTCTTGTTGCCTTCATTAGCCTGGCTAGGTGTTGGTGGTGATAATCAATCTGCTAGTGAATGCACCTTGGTTGTCCTCAAATAATTGTGGAATCCATTGACTGGCATTGGTTGCAACATTGTTGAGAGGCAATGGAAGTATTTGTGTGCTAGGGGACTTGTCCAGTCTTATAACCCTGTTGTGGCCTTGCAAATTGTGCCTAATCAAATAGCCTCTATTTTCAGGCCCCATAACATGAGTTTCTAATACCCACACTTGAACCTTTCTTCCTATCATTGAATGGTGCCTGGGCCTAGAACATTGTCAGTGGTCCATAAATAATGCAGCTTCAATCAATTTCAAATTGGCAATCAATGTTACTCAATGTCTCATGAGGACTTGCAATGGCTCAATGTTAAGGTTGATGCCCTCAGCATGGTAGCCCACTCATCACCACTTCTGCTGCTGCTCAAACAGAGGAGAAATCAATGGGACATGTGTCCCATTGAAGTGGTGATAGTGAGGCCGACTTGGGGTGTTATTTGGCCAAAGGGGCTGCTAAGGTCAATCAAAGTGTCACTGAGATAAGGTGAATGAACAAGGGGAATGACAACAAGTTGCTGAGTGGTGTGGAACAAGCATGGAGAAGATAGATACAGACAAGGGGGTGTAGATTGCATACTGACTATGACCTAGAAGGGGTATTTTATACTATGTACCATGAGGCTTACCTGTGACTAAGCTCCTGCACTGAGTCCTGTGGTCCGTGCACATCCTATTGTCCTTCACCAAGTCAAATATAGCAGACTCAGGCTTGAGATGAGTGAGGTGGATGAGAGCACTTGAACAACAACTTTGACGATCTCACCAGAACTAGGAGTTCCCAGAGATGTAACTTGTGTATTACAAGCTAAGTCAAACTTAAGGTTCAACCTAAGACAAACTCTAGTATTTATATGTGAACCTACTGTCTGAAAAAAGGTAAAGAATGTACTAGAGAATAATATCATAGCTATGAGATCATAATGTGTCATTAGTGATATCATAGTGATGTCATAGAAACAAAGCAAAATTAAGCATATGTCATAGATGAAAAGAGTCATGCTTATGTGAGCGGTGACATTGCATAATCATAGAAAAGAGGTGGCAATGCATTGGCATTCAAGAAAGGAAGGTGCTGACATGAGGAAAATGAAAATGTTTGCATAGATTGTAACACTAGCTCTCCTTTAGAGAACTTGTCCACAAGTACTAATCCAATATAATACAAAATGAAAACAAAGTTGAGGGCTTACTCAATGTTATTAAATTTGGTTTCAGTCCACCAGGCTGGCTTTCCAAGGTGGAATTCTTTGTCATCACTGTCTGGGTGATTTTGGTTATTAAACCAGGCATGGCATTTGTCATCATTATCAAAGGTAATGGTACCAGGGCAGGCTCCCTGTTGGTATCCTTGGCGCATTTGGTGGGTAGTGTGTGGGCGAGTAGGAGGTGGGCATGAAGGGCAAGGTGGTTGCTGATGTTCAAGGCATGCTGATGGTCCAGGGGTTGATCCAGCATCAGCGGTTCAATTGCTGATGGGTCTAGGGAGGATAACTCGGCTAGGGATGTGCTGTGACATCAAGTGTCCTCGGGAATTACAGATCAGGCACTGAGGGTGGTGTGGCTGTTTTCATGGTGCCTGTGGCATAGTGGGTGCATTTCCTCTCTGTCTTGGCAGAGTGGTAGGGTTGACAGATGTGAAGATGATAGGCAGATTGATAGGTATAGCTGAGGATGTCAATCCTTTGGGTTGTCTCATTGTAAGAGGTGTCCTCATCATGAGTAGAATGGTAGAGTTGAGCTCAGCAAGCATCTGAACTACTACTTGTGTTTTGTCTCCATTAAGGATAGTATGTGGTGTGGCAGTCAGCCTTGGTGGGAATTTGTTGTTGACTAGACTGGAAGTGGCAAGGGTCCTGTTCTTTGCTTCTTCAATCCATCTGAGGATGTTGCCAATCTGGTCTTGTAATTTGTCAGAGATATCAATGATCTCATGTCAGTTAGGGATGCAGTGGATAGGGTTGAACCAGGAGTTGATCTTGATCAGGTTCCTGACATCATTAGTTTGAGGGAGGATGCATATGCAGTTAGCTTGAACAAGCTTGATGGTGCTAATGATGTATTGTTCAATGTTGGTTATTAATAGGTGGTGGAGGAGATCCAGGGCAAGCTGATCAAGATTGATCTGGATAGACTCGGTGAGTTCCCACACTAGGTGGTTGATGTTGATGAAAGTTTTGACAAGGTGAGTACAGTTGAAGTTTGTGTGCTTGATGGTGATCTGTCTGATGGTGACAATGTGTGGTTTGATGGAAAGTATTCTCCAGACTTGTGCAAGATGAACAATGATTGCTTGATCCAATTTGATCTGGGCAAAAGCACAGGTTCTCCTAATTCAACCAAGTATTTGTGGATAGGTAGTACAAGTGATAAATGCTCCTGAAAATCCATGAGTTCCTCAAGTTGGAATGGTTCATGGACCTCTAGCTTCTGTCTGATATAGAATATCCATTCAGCTACTGCTGGTAGTTTTGCTGCCATCTGCTGGACTGTCTTGGGTGCCATCTTTGGTATCCATTGGAGTGTCTGATGGAATGTGTCCCTGATGACTCTCAGGTGCCACATTACTAGAATCTGGTCTTATAGCTCCTGTTTGTAGATCTTCATGGGTCTGTGAGATATGTGACTCCAGCACGATGTCATTAGGGTCGAAGTTGGAAGGGGTATCATCATGTGGGTCAATAAGCCTGGGGGGTGTAGCAGCAAGCCAAGTGATGAAAGGGTTAAGGGATCATCCTTGCTCATTGACTGCATGGTAGGTAGAGTAGATGTGTGCAATGGGCGAGGATGAGCGAGAAGACATATAGTATCAGTTTGTTTAGAGATGCAAAGATTGCTGAGGTTAGTGGAGTCGTCTTCTGCTTTTATATGTCTCTAGAAGTTCTTCTGCATTTGTCAAGTTGTGTTCAGGTTCCCAAGTGTTATGTGACATGTCATAACCTTTCCATTTGACAAGATATTGATATGAGTTTCCTTTCTTGTGATTCATGATGATTGCTTCAACTTCACACTCTTCTTGTCCATTGATGAGGTCAGGAGGTGGTCTTGTTTCATTCAGTCCATGTGCATTGGTTTCCTTGTAGGGCATAAGGAGTGCTGCATGAAACACTGGATGAATTTGCCATTGGCTTGGTAATTTTAGTTTGTATGTCACTGGTCCTAGAACTTTTTTGATAGAGAACAGTCCTTCCCATTTAGGGGCAAGTTTTCATGTTTCATATGGTATCCAGAGGTTTCTGGAATCTAACCATACTTTGTCACCTTCTTTGAAGGGTTTAGAGTGGTGCATGGTGCATTGTGTCATTTTTAGATGTGCTCTACAGGGTCTGTTCCATACATGAGGTGAAACAGTGTTTGTTTCAGCTCTTGATGGGTGTGTTGATTATGCACAAATTTGGCAATAGGTAGAATTCTGCTCCAGTTGGCTACGTCATAGGCACAGAATATGCGGAGATAGATTTCGAGTTCCTGATTTAGGCGTTCAGACTGTCCATCAGTCTGTGGATGAAAAGCTGTGCTCATGCGATGCTTGATCTTGAGTGTGCTTGTTATCTCCTTAAAGACTTTTGTGGTGAATTGCAGTCCATGATCTGAGATCATGACGTCAGGGAGGCTAAAGTGTTTGAATACTTCTTTGATGTATAGTGTTGCTGTTTGCTTGGTGGTAATTGTTTTATGGCAAGGTGTTAGAACTACCCCCTTTGTAAGGCCTTG
>JAENRT010000130.1:15076-34993 GCA_032173475.1 Amanita phalloides
GAAACGATAGAGGAACAGACGAAACGAATCGCAGAATGGGCTAAGGAAATAGAGTCCAAACTACCAGGCAAACCGGGTCACTATCGACGGACGTCGGCTGAACCATGGAGAGAAAGGGGATACTGCTACATGTATCTCTTCGAGCCACGATATTATAACAAGTATAAATGGCCGAAATACCCCACCATGGAAGAAGTAACGTCATGGGCACCGATCCTGAGGAAGCGAGATGTTAGTTTTGCAATTTGTGACGGGGACAAAGATGGAGTTTATCATATCTATCCGGGCGACGAGATTCTACTTGAGGAAAACACCGCAATACGAGTAGAAACGCCGTATAAATGGGAAGACATTGATACGTATGGAAAGAACTACTGGTGGAAGAAGATCACTCTTGGCGCAGCCAAGAATGACGAGGAGGTTGTATACCCGAGACAGACATATGCGCAGGTGGTTAAATCAAATCACTTTCAGGGAGCTGGCAGACGAATTACACGTCAGTTCACAACAAACTGGTTTGGAGAACCGTCGGGCAACTGGTATAAGGAAGAGTTAAAAGAGGAAATGCGAATGAAAATGGAGATGGTACACCCACCCAGCATTATCGATATAACAAAGTGGAACCAGCAGGTGCGACACGCTAGTCAAGCAGTGTTACCACCAAGAGGATCAGGACCGGAGACTCCGGGCCTATGTTATCTTCGTTTATTCAAACGACAGCACTGGCGGGCATTTGCATGGCCATACAATCCGTCTTGGGGGGAGATAGCGGCGTATGAGAAGGACATGAGGGATCCGGACGTCAGAGTAAAAGTAACCTTCAATCGAAGGGAGGCGAAATTCCACGTCGAACATAGCACATGGGGAATGAGTGCGAAGGAGGTGTTGGAGGAGTATGGAGGGGACAAATCTGTCCAGCAACACTACTCGGTTGGATTCAATATTACGGACGCACTCGTACAGGCATTGGTGGGACTCATCACCGTGGCAATCGGGATATTCGGACATGCTGCAAACGCTACAGTATGGAACGCTCACACAGACGCGGAACGAACGGAGCAGGGAGCACAGTTGGCCAATGTAATCAACCAGGTCCATGATGCTTTACATCCACCGCGTGATCCCGCACCCACCTTGAAAATGGAAATGCCGGAGGCATATGAAGGGGATCCAAAAGAAATTGCGGCATGGTTACGAACCATGGAAAACTATTTCGAATTGGTTCAAGTAACAAATCCAAAGCAAAGGATGATGATCACGCTGCAACGAGTAAGGAAGGGGACGGACAACCGGGCAGGAAATTGGTCAGCAGCAAAAACAACAGAACAGGCAGAATTCGAAACTGAGATAGCAGAACGAAATGCTATGCCAGGCACAATTGCATTGTTAGCCGAGCTGGGGAGGCCATTACAATATGCGGAATGTCGAACAGGAGTAAGAAGGCAGGACGGGTCATGGGCAGTGGAACCATTCAACAATCCACCACCATTCGATCATTGGGAGGATTTGAAGCAGAAGATGAAAGATTTCTTCTTGACAACGGAAACTCGAGACAACGCTACTCGAAAAATCAGTACTCTGAAACAAGGTTCTCGAAAAGTCGAGGACTACATCATTGAATTCAGGAGCATTGCAATGCTCACAGGGTACAACGGAATTGCACTAGTCATGCACTTTCGTCAAGGTCTCAATCCGGCATTGGGAAGACGAGTGGTGGAAATTGGAATGTTGGACGGTGCAAGGAGTATAGATGGATCGCAACCAGGGGATCTACAAAGATGGTATGATCGAGCGCTGGCAATCGAGAAAAGTTGGAGGGATGCACAACAATTGTATCCCAAGACGACAACCACGACGAGTGGTAACAAACCGACGCAGACTACGCAGAACCGACAGAATAAACCATGGCAGCAAAGCGCGAGTAAACCATGGCAACAGAATCGACCGGTTCAAAATCAAAACTCACCAGCAACGGCATCAACGTCTAAAGACCCGGATGCGATGGATGTGGATCGTCGACGAGCGTCGATAACTTGTTACAACTGCGGAAAGGTTGGACATATGAAGCGGGATTGTAGGGCGCCACCGAAGGATAAAGGAAAGCAGGTTGTTACGGTGATTGAATGGTAATAGAAATTCGTTTGTTATTGTTCGATTTTACTATTACAGAGTCGAGTGCTAACTGTTCAAGTCCGTTGTTTATGGAGGTATCAACTGCTGTCTGATGCCTCCGGATTAAAAACCCTCTTCTTCGAGCTGATTAAACATATCCAAGCGCTCGTTGCTGGGCATCGCTTTGATCATTGCTCTGATCTTCTTTGCATCGGATTCCGGTTCCTTTGTTTCTTCGGTGACTGATCGGATGTTTTTGTTCTGAAACGAGGATGTTGACGGGGACTGGTTTTTGCGTTTAGGGCAATCCCTGGAGATGTGTCCTTGTGTTCCACATCTGAAACACTTCCCTGTTTTCCTGTATTCTTCTTTCTGCTCATCGCTAAGCTGTCCAAAGGGAAGGGCGCTGATGGTCCTAGTAGATCCAGATCGGTTCGTGTTTCGGTTAAAATTAGGACGTGTTCCAGATCCTGTTCGTTTTCCAATGAGTCGCATAGTTTCCCATGCGTTGTGAAGGTTTTCTGCTTTGATGTAAACGTCTGTCATAGCAGTGTATCCTGCTAGGCCTTCGAGAACCTTCTCGGCGATGCTGTGAGGTAATCCTTTGACAAAGGCCTGTAGTTGTGCGGTTAATCCTGTGAGTCCAGATGTTCCTATGTCGACTCGAAACTTTCGAATATATTCCGGGACAGTGATGTCGCCTCCGACTCTAAGNCATCAAATGATAATGGTATGGGGTGCTCCAAGGAGGAGGTATCTCCATTCTTTGAGTGTGCAAATAATAGCATAGAGTTCTCTGTCATAGATTTGCCAATTGCATTCTGTTGGAGTTAATGTGTGAGAGAGGTATCCACATGGGTGTAATTGTCCATTGCTATCTGCTTGGAGTAGGGTAGCACCAGTAATTTACACTCCCCCACATTGATTCCTGGACTCCCTGCATTTTCTGGTTAAACTGTAAGAATTGACAAAGAGTCCCTATGGACTCCCTCTGGACTCCCACCTCACTCCCACCTAACTCCCTACAGGCAGCAAAAGGCATTTTGGTGGCTCCCTTGAATGCAGGGAGTCCACAAGGAGTCCCTGCTATCTTTAGAGATCACCTCAGCTGGATATCCAATATGCAATAACTGATTCTTTATCAGGGAGTCCCCATTGATTCCTGGCCATGTACACTACAAATGATCATCATAGAACTTTACACTCCCCCATGTGTTGTACCTAGACTCCTGGTACTCATCCAGAGTAGCAGTCAAAAATCCAGTCCAGTCTTGTTTTTAGCTCAAAAAATGGAGACGAAGACAGCAGGACCATCAGCAATCTACCAGCCCTACAATCACATGCCAGCACCCTCACCATCTCACCTGCACCTTGCTTGTTACCATTTTGATTCAGTAGGTATAGTCAGGAATTGAAAAGAGCTGATGCCTGAGTCATTGGCAGCTCAAAAAAGAGCTGCTCAATCCCTGGATGCATTATTGTGATTCTGCCAAAGTGCCAATAGGTAACCCCCCAGGTTTTGAGCTTATCTATCATGTCATATTTTCTCAGATTTTTCACAATTTTATTCAAGCTGTGAGATCAAAAAGATCGAAAAACATTGTGCAACAGTAAGTCCAACTGAGCATGGCTACATTGCTGAGTCATAACAGTGCCAACATTGTCTCAAAATTAAGAAACAACTGATATCTCAGCACATTCTTTGTTTACAAATGTTTGAATATCACTGCCACTGAGAGAAAATTTACTTTCTCTGCAATTTGCATTAATAGAACATGTGGTGAATCTGACTTTGGGATGGCATGTCATCATTGTCACACAAAACTTAAAAGAATGGCTTATATCTCAGGAAGTTCTTTGTTTACCAATGTTTGTATGACATCACTGGCATCAGACTTAACCCCTCTACAACTTTTGTTAATAAAACAAGTCACGAAAGTGACTTTTGTACCTCAGCATGCTGTGGCTGTGCCAAAAAAATGCGAAGTTATGATAGTATTTTGCAATTATCTCAATGAATACTGGGTTTACAGGTGTTTGGTTTTCATATTCAGGATCAAATTCACTCCCTCTACATTTTTTGTTAATAGGTCATGTCATAATTCTGACTTTTGAAAGTGTGGGAATTGTGACAGATATGTGACACTTGAGTGTAAGTTCTTAGTACAGTGGGAAAATCACATCATATCTAACTTATTGTAATCAATGTATTTTCAATCTTATCTACATTTACTAAACCTAATTTACTTATGTAATTAATCTATATAACAATCTTATCTACATTGTCTAGCTTACTATCAAAATTCCGAAGAGGGGGAATGCAGAAACTGGTGCTGCTGGCTGTCTTTATATACCTGTCTGGTGTGCACAGACCATCTCCTGCTGGTCACATGACATGTGACATAAGCAAGGATGCAGCAGATGCAGTGGCTATGGCTGTGACATGTGACATGTGACAACAGGCCAGTGAAAGGCAGTTACAGACTGTCACACCAGGATCCACAGGGACTCCTGGTGCTCCACATGGACTCCTGATTTTAGTAGTCCTCAGGACTCCTGAGATTTGCCAGGAGTCCAGGAGGACTCCAACAGCCATTTTACTGTGTTTTGGGGGGTCTCAAATTCATCAGGAGTCCTCAGGAGTCCTTGGGACTCCTCAGGATCAACATGGGGGAGTGTAAAGACCTCAATGTGATAGATGTGTGTAAACCAATCCTTCAATTTATTTATTTTCAGTGCTAATACAATACAGCAAAGGATTGCCTTGAATTATCAATGATGCCAGTGCCAATTGGTGTTCCAGCTATGTTGCAGGTTGAGATCTGTTGGGAAAAGTAATGGAAGTAGTACTAATTTTTGATGAGAATGTAGACTATGGATAACCTGTTGATTGGACACCTCTGCCAGAGAATGGTGATCAGAACCATGGTACTGGTGAATCAGTGCCATCCCAGGTAGGGGTATTTACTGGACAGAACATGCATGTAGGATTCCAGGTCTAAGTCTTTTCTTTTGATCCTGACAGGATCCATCTCCAACCTACAATTTTTTAGTATCAGGATGATAAGAGAACCTCCATTGTGCAGTGTATAAATCATTGTGCACTTTTTTACTGGAAATTCCATGGCTCCACACAAGAAAAAGGGTATGAAGGATAAAGGACATGCAGTGCCCAATGTGCAGATGCAAGATCCAGAGGCCAGTTGCATCTCCTCTATGAAATAATTGCAACATTAACTTAGCAGCCTCAAGTGATTCAAATTTGTCCATGACCAAAAATCACATTACAGACATCCACCATGCAGTGTGATCCTGAGCATGAAATAACTGTTCAGCAGCATGAGCCAGAGTGTGAGAATACTCCTCCACAGTCTGAGCACAAGATTACTCCTCAGTGACAGTCCCAGCACAGGGCAACCCAACAGCAATGGGCAAATATTTCAGTTGTCAAATTGATGGAGCTACAAGGTAATTTCCATTGTATTCTGTTAAATACTAGCTAATGTCATCAGCAGAAATGAATTGGCTGCACCAAACAGTTTTGGCATCATGGCAACCACCAACAAATCAAATTGCCCACCCTGCAAGAGGCAAAGGCCCTGTCAATCTAAAAGTTGCAATGGGCCTTGAGGGGAATCCCTGTCTGTATCATTCTATATGGGTAAGACTATATTTTGGACACAATGTTGAAGTTGACACTATATATTTAGTCTACTGTATGAGATCTAGTTGTCAAGTCAAATATAGATCTCAGCTGTCCATGGAGGGAACAAAATAAAGAAGCCATTGGTTGTATAATGCACATAGTAAGTATTAATCCACAAAATCATAACAAACTAATTGTTTATAGGCTCATGAGTGGCAGCCATCCCTTACCCAGTTTGCACACAACTGGGCAACTGAAGATATAATCAAGTCTATTCTGGAGAACAAACGATCCTATAGAATGAAAATCAGAGGAAACCATGAACAGGACTTTATGCAGGGTTCAAGCAGGGACTTGGTGGAAGATGGTTTAGGTGATGAGAATGACAGAGAATAGCAGGAGATGAATCATCACATACAATGGGTAATATCTGATCTTTTGGATACAGAAAATCCATAGAAACTGGTCCCAAATTTATACATTTTTAATAGTTATTATGAACAGGAAATTCCAAGTGCAATCATAAATTTTAACTACTATATGATCTGTGGAATTTCTGTCAAGATCTACTGGGAAATGTCCTAATATAAGTGAAATGAGTAGTCAAATAATGGTGTGTCTGTAGGTAGGAGTCCTAAGACTCTAGATAGTTTGCTCTCACCCAGCTTACTTTTCTAATGTGTCAATAAACTCTTGTCTCTATCATCTTCTCTTGCTGAGACCTGTGGTTGTGTGGGACTAGTCCTAACATGAGAATGCAGACAGGAGTGTGGGAATATGGTGGGAATATATGGTGGGAATTTGCACAGGGGTAGTGTGGAAACATGGTGAGAATGCACAGGAGTGTGGGAATATGGTGGGAAAATATGGTGGGGATGTGCACAGGGGTGTGTGGAAACATGTTGAGAATGCACACAGGAGTGTGGGAATATGGTGAGAAAATATGGTGGGAATGTACATAAGGGTGTGGGAATATGGTGGGAAAATATATGTGCACATGGTATGAATGCACACAGGGGTGTGGGAATACAGTGGGAAAATATGGTGAGAATGTGCACAGGGGTGTGGACATATGGTAGGAAAATATGCTGGGAATGTGCACAGGGGTGTGGGAATATGCTGGGAAAATATGCTGGGAATGTGCATAGGGGCATGAGAACATGGTATGAATGCAGACTGGGTTTGAGATTGCAGACAGGGGGGAATTTGTGTTTATTTGTATGTAGAGGAGTTGTGGTATGGTTGAGTCCTGGTGTGGCAGGTTTTTCAAAATCACTTGTCTGACCAGGCCTGGAGAGGAGTCCAGTGGAACAGTCCAGGAATGACCAGGACTGGAGAGGAGTCCAGTGGAACATGTGGGGGAGTGTAAAGTACTGCCAGTTTGGCTCCTCTGCCACCAGCTGGCTGGGTAGTGGCAATGGTGAGCAAGGTGTGGGTGGTGGAGGGGAAGAAGATGTTTGGGGTGATGTTTGCTGATGATGTTGGTGTGGGGAAGACAGCACAGGTGATGGTGATGGTTGCCTTCACACACCTCATGTATGAATGTGAGCAGCAGAAGCAGCCAAGACCTGCACTGATCAGTAAGTGATAGATTCTGTAATGAAAGTGTCAAGCTGACTTGTTCCCAGAGGACCTGCCATCATTCATGGGAAAAGGGGCCATACCAAATGCACCTCACATGATTATAGTGCTGAATTCACTTGTCAGGCAATGGTGGCAGGAGTTGAAGACATTCTTCAAGCTGAATGTCATTGATATATTCATCTTGCCAACACAAAAAGTGAAGCTGCCTCAGTATCTTGAGGCAAGCAACAAAGGTGCTTGGACATCATCCAAGGCAGATGATATGTTGAATTGTCCTTGTCCCCATTCAGTGAGTCAGAGCATAAATTGAATTACAATGGCTGAAAGTGTTTTCAGGTATTCAGTTCACTCTCCACAATGTTGTTCACATCAGCATGAGAAGGCAGAGTATCAGCATGTGTCAATGACAGACACATGCTGTGATCAGACAGGGTGGGGTTCTTCAAGATGAATTCATGTTTGGTGTGGATTGATGAGGCACATGAATTCTGGACTGTTGGGCAACTTTTCAACAGGGCAGTGCAGCTGTGTCATAATATGCACATGATGAATGTGTGTACTGTGACACCATTATTTACAAAGCCAGAGGTGGGTCTGCATCCATCCAAGTTGGATACCAGCTGACTGATACTTGTATTTACTTCTCACACCTTGCAACATTATCAGGTGTGTTTGTGTCTGTCCAAGTTGGATACTTACTGACAGCTACTAACCCTTCCTTACCTATGGTGTCAGACAATGTGCAGGTGAGTTTGCATCCATCCAAGTTGAACACCTACTGACTGCTGATTGCATCTCCTTGGCCATGCTACATTGCATGTTCAGGTGAGTGACTGCTTGGGTGTGATATTGCAATGCTGGCTGCACACCAGAACTTGGAAGACAAGAAGATTGCTTGGATCAAAGAGATCCAAACTTGATTCGACAGTCATGTGATTTGCTGTGACAAGACCTCCAAGCAGTTTGATAGTCAGCCAATAAACAACCTTGAGCTGTACAACCTGCACATGATTCCTGTGCATTTGCAAGACTGGGAACTGAATGTGCTGGCAATAAACCAACACATTGCAGAAGTTTTATATCTACTACAACCTCAACATGGTGTACCCAATTGGTACCAGTGATGATGACAGGAAGGTCTTCCCAACATTTGCCTTGAAGGAGCAATGGGATGCCAAGCCAGGAATAGTGATTCTATTTCCGGTCTCTCAAGACTGGAAAGACTGGGAACCAGACTGGACCACAACTGATTAAGACTGGACTGTGGTCTCAGTCTCAGGTCACCATTGACTAGTCTGGTCTCCAGTCTGAACTCATGTTCAGATGTACCAGAACTGAAGAGGACCAGTTGAGACTGGTTGAGACCACAACTGGTCTCATACCTGAGGCATAGTCTACAGTATTGATACATGTATACTTTAGGAGATAGATGCAGGGTTGGGAACAAATGTGAACAAATAGTTGAGCAATGTAAAACAAGTCGAAGCATCATGGCAACAGGCGCAGCAGAATAGTAGGAGCTAAGTAAGTGGAACACTTACTTGTAGCTGTAGCTGGATCTCTTGGAGTAAAGAGGATGTAGATTCATGTCTACCTACACAGGTTTATATATGTCTAATCTACAGAGTTGTGGTCCGGAGTTCCATTCTATAAATAGCACAGACTGCGGATTTCTATTGTGCTTTATCATCCTACAGTCATGAGACTGTCAGGTGCTGTGCAAAGCACAGCAATGCACAGTCATGCACATGGTGCACTATTGTCTGAGTATGACAGATGTCAAACTCTATAATATCTGTCCAACTCTATAATAATATCCATAGGTGTAAACTGGAGTTCCATGGACATTATTGAGAGGTCTGAAATGTTATTCCCATGGTCAGAGTTGTGTGGAGACAACTCCAGAACTCTGGACTTACAGTATGGAGTTCCAGACACCGCATTATGCACACAACTGGGCAACTGAAGATATAATCAAGTCTATTCTGGCAGAACAAACGATCCAGTAGAAGGAAAATCAGAGGAACCATGCAACAGACCTTTAGACAGGGTTCAAGCAGGGACTTGTGCGAAGATGCGTTTAGGTGATGAGAATGACAGAGAATCAGCAGGAATGAATCATCACATACAATGGGTAATAATCTGACATCTTTTCGGATACAGAAAATCCATAGAAACTGCGTCCCAATTTAATACATTTTTAATATTAATTATGAACAGGAAATTCCAAGTTGCAATCATAAAAATTTTAACTACATGATGATCTGTGGAATTTCTGTCAAGATCTACTGGGAAAGGTCCTGATTATAAGTGAAATGAGTAGCTCAAAATAATGGTTGTTGTCGCTAGGTAGGAGTCCTAAGCACTACTTAGATAGTTTGCTCTCACCCAGCTTACTTTTCTAATGTGTCAATAAACTCTTAAGTCTCTAATCATCTTCCTTGCTGAGACCCGTGGTTGTGTGCGGAACTTTTTTCTTTAAAAAAAAAAAAAAAAAAAAAAAAAAAAAAAAAAATAAATCCTAACATGAGAATGCAGACAGGAGTGTGCCGGAATATGGTGGAATTATATGTGGCAATTTGCACAGGGTAGTGTGGAAACATGGTGAGAATGCACAGGAGTTGTGGGAATATGGGGAAAATATGGTTGGGGGATGTGCACAGGCGGTGCTGTGGAAAACATGGTTGAAAGAATGCACACAGGCAGTGTGCGAATAATGCCGTGAGAAAATATGCGTGGGAGTACATAAGGGGCGTGTGGAATATGGTGCCGAAAATATATGTGGGCAGCATGGTATGAATGCATTCACTAGGCGGGTAGTGGGAATAACAGTGGAAAGATAATGGGTGAGAATGTGCTACAGGGGCTGTGGACCATATGGTAGTGAAAATATGCTGGCGAATGGTGCCAGGGCCACTGTGGGAATATGCTGGGGAAAATAATGTCTGCGGTAGATTGTTAAGGATCGATGTCTCGCGCCATTCGTTTCGTGTAGTAGTCGTCTGAGTGACAAAACAGAGTCTCGGTCTATGTCCAGTCTACTGGACAAAGGTTCTGTTATCGGTTCTAGTCTGATATGACGAAGACAGAGGGATGGAATGAGCTGTCTCGATCGAGTGAAGAAGGAGCGCTCAGAGATTCGGCTTCAGGTTTAACGACGAGGCAAAGTTTTCGACGTTAAATTTGGACTATAGGAAGGAGAGACGGATGTACATTGGGTTTATATAGTTGTGTTTTCTAGATGGACTCATGATGCACCGACTGAACGAGAAAGAAAACTGTCAAACGACCTAAGAAAGGAAATGCTGAAGTCCGTGATGTACGAATATAGAAAAGCTGTTCCATTGCGTGGCCAGAGATTATGCGAGTTAAAGATAAGAAAATGTCTGTTACGTTGCAATGCATCACCGTAACATTACCCCCTTCGTATGCCGAGCAAGTCACCGCTTCTACTCGAGTGCACAGAGGATCGTCCAGCATGATCTTGCCGTGACTCCAGCCACTTGGCCAAATATTCTCGATATCTTTTGAGGGCCGTTTTCGACCTCACCAGCTAGTAAGTGTCTCGATGTCGAGCCTTTTTAGCTGCCGCGCTTGTTTCGGGCGTGGGCATCCGTTCGGTCGTAGGAGAGGGGAGGTGGGGTCAGTTTTGCGAGCTGGTGAAGGCGGTGTATACGTCGAGGGCTCGTGCGAAATAGGTTGTATTGGAGGACAAGGAGGGCGAGGGCATTGCTGACGTTTTCGAGGAGCGGTTTTTCGGGGTCTACTCTGGACGACGGGGATGTGTGGGTTCGGCGATGGTAGGTGGGTTCGGGGCGGGGAAGGCGAGATCGAGCGGGGTGGACGATGGAGGTCCTCGGTCGTCGTGGTGGCCAAGTGATCGTGGTGGTCACGAAGACCTTCAAGGGGACGTCCTCACTGTAGCGCAGTGAGGATGCGTTGACGCACCAGCTGGGCGCTGGCGAGGCACGATCGACGGTCCGAGGACATAGAGGAATGACGACGGGTAAAAAGAAACAACTTTTTTCTGAATGTAGATCGGGTTTGCGTTTTGGAGCGGCCTTGAGATTCGGTATTCGTTTTTTATAGTCCGTTAATTGTCTTGCGTTGCTCGGTCATGCGGAATTCGTCTCTACATGAATAGGAGCATCTTCCCATGGATCCGCGATCGACTATCGCCTATAGCTACCTTTTCTAGTTCTTTATTGAGGGTGTAAAGTAATTCCGCGTCTAGAAGCATTGCATCTGAGGTTTTCTGATGCATGGGAGCGAACGGGTTACTGAAGACGACCTTTTGGGGAAATACGGTAAAGATGGTACATGGCCTTGAAGAACATCGTCCTAGGTTTCCGCGGAAGTTTCGATAACTTAACCGACGTTTAATCAAATGGTTAATGGCAGCATTCAGTATTCGCAATCTGCGTGCGTGTTTCTGGTTTCGCAACCAGGGCAACCAGATCGGGTGGATGTTTTTGATGGCGTTTCTTAGGGCATGTGGATATTCGGGTCCATGGCTGATACAGACAATACGATGAATTGACGGCGTTCTATATTGATGAGAATGTCGTTTTTCGGAAAGGAATGCATGCAGAGGCGTGGGTCCAGTGAAAATACGTGACGTAGATTCCCAGCAGTTCTTTCAGTTGATGGCATGAGGCGAGAATGCGGGGGCGGCATGTCGTTTGTTATGACGGTGGCGTTTTGCTTAAGATGTGTGATTGAAATATCGTGTCATGCAAGGCGTTTCTACAACCGTCTTCTCTTTCTTCTATATTGTTGAAGATTTCCGCAGCATTTACTTAGGTTGCGCTCGGGTTCCCACGAGTTGTCATTCGGTCGTACGCCCTTCCATTTCACTTAGGTAATGGTACCCTGCCGCCCCACATCGCCGGTGTGGTGAGAATTGCTTCGACTTCGAATTCTTCTTTGTCCGTTTATGACATGGAGGCGTTCACATAATTTGGTCCATGTATAATCCGTTTCTTTGTATTGTGTGTGAGAAGTGAGCCATGAAACACGGGGGTGAATTCGCCATTGTTTCGGAGTTCAGTTTGTATGTCAGCTGCGTCCATGACTTGTTCAATTACAGAAGGGTTCCTTCGTCGTTCGGTGCTAGTTTCATTGTCGACTCATATGGAATGCCAGCGTTTCTCGTTGTCCAAGCCAGACTTTGTTAAGCCTTTTTCAAGTTTGAATTTGATTTGTCTCTGTTTCGACGGCGGCCATTTGTCGAGCTAGTTCATGTGTGCTGCTAGCGCTTCTTGTCGTGCTTTCTTGGTAGCCAGTTGTAGCAGTTTTCCAGCAGCGGGTGATTCATTCTTGATTGAGTCTTGGAAATGGCGATTGGATCTGTTCCAATACATTAGTCGAAATGGGGATGCTTTCACCAGTGTCGTGATATCAGTTGTTGTCCGCAAATTCTGCGATTAGAAGGAAGTGATTTCCATTGTGTGGGTTTCGTTTGTACAGAACATCCAGAGATATAATCTCAAGCTCCTGATGACTCGCTCGCGTTTCGCCCATCAGTTTGAGGGTGATATGCTGTGCTCATCCTATGATCGATCTCAATGCTTTGCAAATTCTGGAGACTTGCTGCGAATTGGGGGCCTCGGTCAGAGATGAGACGTCAGAAGTCCAAATCGTTTGAAGATTCACGAAATATAGATGTCTGCCATTCCGAGGGCGTTCAATAGTTTTCTTTACAGGGTGTGAAAAGTTACCCCCTTTCGTAAGCGCATGGTCCACCGTGACCAGATAGAGTCAAAGCCGTCTGAAATGGTAGATTCGGTGATGAGTCGAGTGTAACTTGCTTTGGAAGGGCGAGTAGATTTGGACGTAATTGGTATAATGCTGAGCATTGGTGAGTATTGACTTTCATTGTTGACATAGAGCGCAGCCTTCGACCCATGTCTAGCTTGTCTAGCCATCCTGGGCCACCCAGTAGTCACGCTTTAATAGTTCTAATGTCTTAAACCGACCAGGATGTCCAGACGAGGGTGATTCATGGATGTCTTTAATTAATGATGTGCGAAGATTCGTCTGATCAGGTATATAGGTCTTCCCTTGATAATAGACAATGCCATCGACATGCGTCCAATCTTGTAATTTGGATTTTATCGGTGGAGCACGATGTGTTTGAGTTACTTCGACCAAAATGCGACCAAAGTCATCAGTTGCCATTGCTTTCTTAATGTTGCTGGCTAAATTGTCGTTAATGAGTCGAATGAACCGTTCTGCCAGGAGGACTACTATGTCATCTTGTTGTTCTGAATTTCCCATGTGATCGGGCCTGCGAGAGAGTGCATCGGCCTCAAACATTTTCGTTCCAGGTACATGCTCGATCCTTAGGTCAAATTCTGATAGAAATGATGACCATCGTGCTTGTCGAGGGGTGAGTCTTTGGGCAGTTCGATAATATGACAAGTTTTTATGATCACAGTGGATAGTTAGCGTATGGGGCGAACCATGAAGAAGGTGTCTCCATGTTGCCAGTCCTTTAACAATTGCTAGTAATTCTCGGTCATAGATTTGATAGTTTTGCTCCATTGGCGTTAGGGCGTGTGAAATAAATCCACAAGGGTGGAGCGCTCCGTTTGTGTCTGGCTTGTTTTAATACTGCTCCTATTGCTTTATTTGAGGCATCTGTTTGCAGATGAATTGGTTTAGACGGGCGGCATTCTGTAACACAGGCATCGAAGGCGAAGCGGAGTTGAGGGTATCAAGGCCTGTTTGTCGTTCTGTTAGTCCATGTAAATTCCTCTGTTTTCTTTGTCAAAATCGGTTTAAAGGTTTTGCTAATTGCGGCGAAAATGCCAATAAAACGACGATAGAAGTTCCAAATCCAGGAAAGATCGTACTTTGTTTAAACAGTAGTTGTGTAGCCATTCGGCAATTCCAGCGAGTTTTAACTGGGTCCATTTGTATGTGTCCAGGTGTATGATCATTCCTAGAAACTCAACTTCTTGTACGCGAATTTGCATTTTTTCAATTTCAGGAAATAAATCATTTTCTTGCTTAACGAATAAAGTAATGCGTTTTGTACGGTTTTCTTAATTCCTTTTTCTGTGTTTGCGCAGATCCAAAATGTCGTCCATGTAAATGACTAGCCACCCTTCGTTTATCATAGTCCCGGAAAGTATTCGTTCATCATGGTTTGAACGTCGATGGTGAATACAGAGCCAAAGAACATGGACAGCTTTGGTTCATACAAATCCTCCGATTGGTGATGAACGCTGCTTTCCATTCATCTCCTTCTTTAATGCGGACGTTGTTGTACCCCCATCGGAGGTCTAATTTCGTGAAGTAATTGGGCCCGGCTAGTTTCATCATTAAGTCGGATACCAATGGTAAAGGGTAATGCGTTTCTTGATTGTCCATTCATTTAGATAACCGGTTAATCTTGCGCATGGTCGTAGTGCCCCACTTCTTTTAGACACGAAGAAGAATCGGTGACACTTGAGGAGATTTCGATGTCTGATATACTTTCCCTACAAATGTTTTCGATCCAATCGTCAACGCATGTTTGTTTCTTGGCAATAATGGATATATCTTGCTAACTTTTGGTGAGAACCTTGTTTTTAATTCGATAGCATGGTCCCATAGTCGACTAGAGGGAAACGTTCTGATGCTGTTTTTTCAAATTACTGATTCCCATGTGTTATAGATAATCTGGAGTATCGTTGTGGATCTTTGTTTATTTTCTGATGTTCCAGTGCCTGTGAGGTAGATGTTTTTACTCTGATCCAATATTCGTCTTCTCCCACTGTTAGTGTCAGCGCCATTTTGCCATATCGTTTTTGGTCATTTCTCATTTGATAAAATGAATTTTGTTTTATTTCTCAATTAATTGTTGGATTATTTTCTTCCAGCAAGGGATCCGAGTATTAACTTCTGATCACCGAGCTTAGTGATAAGGAATCGATACTGTGCGTTTGGCCTTCAATCGAGTAATGATAGGACGTAGTGCGTTGATCATTCCATTAGATTAATTGTTCCATCGCGTTTTCGAATATAATTGGTGTGTTTAGCTTTTTTCCTTGACTAAGTTTAGCGTTATTTCGTCAATCGATGAAATTTCTTCCGCTCCATCAATTATTAGGCGAAAGTTTTTCAGCAGGTAGGTTGGGTGATTGAACGGTAATAGAAATTCGTTTGTTATTGTTCGATTTTACTATTACAGAGTCGAGTGCTAACTGTTCAAGTCCGTTGTTTATGGAGGTATCAACTGCTGTCTGATGCCTCCGGATTAAAAACCCTCTTCTTCGAGCTGATTAAACATATCCAAGCGCTCGTTGCTGGGCATCGCTTTGATCATCGCCCTGATCTTCTTTGCATCGGATTCCGGTTCTTTTGTTTTCTTCGGTGACGGACGGAGGTTTTTTGTTCTGAAACGAGGATGTTGAGTGGGACTGGTTTTTACGTTTAGGGCAATCCCTGGAGATGTGTCCTTGTGTCCACATCTAAAACACTTCCCCGTCTCCTAGTCTTCTTCTGCTCATCGCTAACTGTCCGAAAGGAAGGGCGCTGATGGTCCTAGTAGATCCAGATCGGTTCGTGTTTCGGTTAAAATTAGGACGTGTTCCAGATCCTGTTCGTTTCCCAATGAGTCGCATAGTTTCCCATGCGTTGTGAAGGTTTTCTGCTTTGATGTAAACGTCTGTCATAGCAGTGTATCCTGCTTAGGCCTTCGAGAACCTTTTCGGGCGATGCTGTGAGGTAATCCTTGACAAAGGCTGTAGCTGTGCGGTTAATCCTGTGAGTCCAGATGTTCCTATGGTCGACTCGAAACTTTCGAATATATTCCGGGACAGTGATGTCGCCTCCGACTCTAAGATTGGCTAAATGTTCAGGCTCTGACTGCGCTGTTTTACTTCTCCCAATCGGTGAGGAATCTCTTCCTGAAGGCAGGGTAGTCTTCCAGTCTAGTCCGTTTTCATCGTTTAATTCATCTCGAATAATGCTTTCCAGTCATTAATTCTGGTCCAAGACAGGCGAGAGTATATCTGATCTTTTTCTCGTGTTTCCCTTCATAATTGTGAGGTTTAATTCGAAGAGGTCCTCAAGTGAGTCAATGAAGGCACGCGCACTTGACTCTCTTTTCCTGTGAATACTGTAATTGGTTGCGGTTTAATATTCCTTTCGGGGAGTAGCCTCGGTTGCCATCTTCTGGTTCGGTTTTCCGGGGGTTCGGGTCGGTTTGGTGCTTTTCTGGTTCTAACTCGGATTCGATCTGTTCTTCTCCTTATATTCTTCCCAAGCGTTATAAATTCGGATTAAGCGTTGTATTCGTCTTCCTTATCAAGATTGTATGCGTTACAGAATTTTCCCACCAGGTTCGTTCTGGTTCCTCAGTAGGGCAAAGTGCAATTGTCTTGGTTTCGTCCCTGTCTTCGGTTTACCCACTGTATCAAAGATCTGCTGGTAGCGTCGAAATGGTCTCCTTCCTGTTCTTTCTCCTTCGAAGAATTCGGCGGGTATGGCGGATTCTGGTTTCTTAGTTCCTGATAGATAGCGCGCAACCTTCTCCGGTGGTCGAGGGATAAACTTCTGTTTATCTAAATAGTATTTCTGTCTAAAAAGAACAGATCCGTTCGGGCGCCTCCTGGTTAGAGGTTCGGGGTTTCAATGGTGTATTACTTCAATACCTCGCTGGAGGTTCGTTCGATGTATTGGTGCTAGTGTAGATACACTGAGCGGGTCCTGAGTTCCAATTTGTGTTAAGATCGATGTCCTCGACGCGATTCGTTCTAAGTTCGACAGTGACAAACAGAGTCTCGTCTGTTCCCAGTCTACTGGACAAAGTTCTGACATCTAAGTCTGATGATGACGAAGGACAGAAGGAGAATGAGCGCGACGATGGGAAGAGGAGCGCTCAAGAACGTTCAATGACGAGGGCAAGATTCGATTAAATTGGAACTAAGGAAAGAGACAATACATGGGTGTTTATATACTAGAAACCGAAAAAGGAAAAAGCTGTAAACGACCTAAGAAAGGAAATGTGAAGTAATTACGAAATAGAAAAGCTGTCCATGCGCAGTAGATATGAGTTAAAATAAGAAATGTCCATTACGTTGCAATCATCACCGTAACAGGAATGTGCACAGGGGCATGAAGAACATGGTATGAATGCAGACTGGTTGAGATTGCAGACAGGGGGGAATTTGTGTTTATTTGTATGTAGAGGAGTTGTGGTATGGTTGAGTCCTGTGTGGCAGGTTTTTCAAATCACTTGTCTGACCAGGCCTGGAGAGGAGTCCAGTGGAACAGTCCAGGAATGACCAGGACTGGAGAGGAGTCCAGTGGAACATGTGGGGAGTGTAAAGTACTGCCAGTTTGGCTCCTCTGCCACCAGCTGCTGGTAGTGGCAATGGTGAGCAAGTGTGTGGTGGAGGGGAGAAAGATGTTGGGGTGATGTTTGCTGATGATGTTGTGTGGGGAAGACAGCACAGGTGATGGTGATGGTTGCCTTCACACACCTCATGTATGAATGTGAGCAGCAGAAGCAGCCAAGAACCTGCATGATCAGTAAGTATAATTCTGTAATGAAAGTGTCAAGCTGACTTGTTCCCAGAGGACCTGCCATCATTCATGGGAAAAGGGGCCATACCAATGCACCTCACATGATTATAGTGCTGAATTCACTTGTCAGGCAATGGTGGCAGGAGTTGAAGACATTCTTCAAGCTTGAATGTCATTGATATATTCATCTTGCCAACACAAAAAGTGAAGCTGCCTCAGTATCTTGAGGCAAGCAACAAAGGCTTGCTTGACATCATCCAAGGCAGATGATATGTTTGAATTGTCCTTTGTCCCCATTCAGTGAGTCAGAGCATAAATTGAATTACAATGGCTTGAAAGTGTTTTCAGGTATTCAGTTCACTCTCCACAATGTTGTTTCACATCAGCATGAGAAGGCAGAGTATCAGCATGTGTCAATGACAAGACACATGCCTGTGATCAGACAGTGGGGTTCTTCAAAGATGAATTCATGTTGGTGTGGATTGATGAGGCACATGAATTCTGGACTGTTGGGCAACTTTTCAACAGGGCAGTGCAGCTGTGTCATAATATGCACATGATGAATGTGTGTACTTGACACCATTATTTACAAAGCCAGAGTGGTCTGCATCCATCCAAGTTGGATACCAGCTGCCTGATACTTGTATTTACTTCTCACACCTGCAACATTAATCAGTGTGTTTGTGTCTGTCCAAGTTGGATACTTACTGACAGCTACTAACCCTTCCTTACCTATGGTGTCAGACAATGTGCAGGTGGAGTTGCATCCATCCAAGTTGAACACCTACTGACTGCTGATTGCATCTCCTTGGCCATGCTACATTGCATGTTCAGGTGAGTGACTGCTTGGGTGTATATTGCAATGCTGGCTGCACACCAGAACTTGGAAGAAACTGAAGAAGATTGCGAATCAAAAGAGATCAAATTGATTCGACAGTCATGTATTTGCTTGTGACAAGACCTCAAGCAGTTGATAGTCAGCAATAAACAACCTTGAGCTGTACAACCTGCACATGATTCCTGTGCATTGCAAGACTGGGAAAACTGAATGTGGCTGCAATAAACCATTGCAGAAGTTTTATATCTACTACAACCTCAACATGTGTACCCAATTGGTACCAGTGATGATGACAGGAAGGTCTTCCCAACATTTGCCTTGAAGGAGCAATGGGATGCCCAAGCCCAGGGAATAGTGATTCTATTTCCGGTCTCTCAAGACTGGAAAAGACTGGGAACCAGACTGGACCACAACTGATTAAGACTGGACTGTGGTCTCAGTCTCAGGTCACCATTGACTAGTCTGGTCTCCAGTCTGAACTCATGTTCAGATGTACCAGAACTGAAGAGACCAGTTGAGACTGGTTGAGACCACAACTGTCTCATACCTGAGGCATAGTCTACAGTATTGATACATGTATACTTTAGGAGATAAGATGCAGGGTGGAACAAATGTGAACAATAGTTGAGCAATGTAAAACATGTTGAAGCATCATGGCAACAGGCGCAGCAAGAATAGTAGGAGCTAAGTAAGTGGAACACTTACTTGTAGCTGTAGCTGGATTTCTTGGAGTAAAGAGGATGTAGATCATGTCTACCTACACAGGTTATATATGTCTAATCTACAGAGTTGTGGTCCGGAGTTCCATTCTATAAATAGCACAGACTGGGATTTCTATTGTGCTTTATCATCCTACAGTCATGAGACTGTTCAGGTGCTGTGCAAAGCCACAGCAATGCACAGTCATGCACATGTGCACTATTGTCTGAGTATGACAGATGTCAAACTCTATAATACTTCGTCCAACTCTATAATAATATCCATAGGTGTAAAACTGGAGTTCCATGGACATATGAGAGTCTGAAATGTTTCCCATGGTCAGAGTTGTGGAGACAACTCCAGAACTCTGGACTTACAGTATGGAGTTCCAGACCCAAGTCTCCTTATTAAATACCCAGAACTTTAGTTAAACCACTCCCTCATTTGAAGCATCCTCAATGCAGGCATCGTTAACCTTCTAAACGCCAAGAGTCTGATTTAATAAGGACTGGGTCTTGAG